>CATIWQ010450687.1:0-24037 GCA_949673415.1 Euphorbia schlechtendalii | reverse complement strand
AGTTTAAGGTTTGATATCGAGATCTCTCATATATATATATATATATATATATATATATATATATATATATATATATATATATATATATATATTTTGATGAAACTAAAATTATTAAAAATTTAATGTATGTATCCAAATATATATTTGAGATCATTTTTGAATATGGAATACTGTATAATTACTCCTATCAATATTTGTATGAGCCACCGTTTGGCTACCCGGGATAAACTAAATTAGTTAATTGGTGAATATGCCATATTTTAATAGATCTTTTAACCAAATTTTATCGAACTTAATGGATCAGATGCCAATTGCAACGCCAATTAATTAATTAGTAAAAATTATTCAATGAGAAAATTAATTATGATTTTTCTTTAGCGACAATTTTTATTCCTCTCCAATGATTTTTAATTCATCTCTTTTACAATTGTATCATGTATCAAAAGCACAATGAGAAATATGAAAAAACACTCAAAAAAATAAATATTAATTACTTAATGGATGCTTCTAATCTACCCACACTAAATTGTTTTTTGCAAACACGCCTTGGTCCTTACAACGCTGACGGCTATATATTACAAGTTACACGTGTTATAATAAACACATTAGCTCCGATATGTGTCAGAAATAATCAACTTAAGGCCAATATTATAATTATTGTGTTAGCAGTTTTTGGACCTTTTTCTTGTGATTTATTAACATTTCTAATTGCTGTCTTCGATTATGAAACGAGGGTTAATAATTAGATATTTGAAAAATAAAGCCATATGACTATGATATATTTAGTGAACGTAGTCATCACCATGACCTAACACAATAGTAGTGGCAGCTATCAATTGTAACATGCGATGCCCGTTTACTTGGGTTTTCCTTTTCGATTGATTGCTTAATTGCGTTGGTATAAAATTCTAGCCATAGAATGTCTGAAGTGATAGCAGAACTATTTTCATCAGGTTTTCTGTAAATTTGTTCCCCCATAGGGAAGAGTAAAAACAACCGAAAAACCGAACCAAACCAAACAGAAAGTTATTCGGTTTCGATTCTATATATTTATATTTTTGGTTTCCGGTTCGGTTCCGAAAAATAAATTTTAAATTAATTTAATAATTATTTTCATATTCAATTTACATTTAATACTTGAAAATTAAGGTTTTTTTTCAAGTTAACAAGTGTTAAAAATTATTTATATTGATTTTTAGTCATTTCATGTTAAAAAAATTAATACATGAAATAAATTAATTTAAAATAAAAAAATATATAATTTTGGTTCAAAACCGAACCGAAAACTGAACCAAATTATTTCGGTTTGGTTTTAGATTTTCCCCCTTTAAATTTTCGGTTCGATTCAAAAACCGAACTGAGTTTTGCTCACCCAGAGTATGGCAACTTCACTTTGCTATTGTTCAAAGCTATAAACCTAATTTTTAATCCAATTTCAATGATTAGATTGTAAAATAATAATAATAATAATAATAATAATAATAATAATAATAATAATAATAATAATAATAATAATGTTTGTAAAATTAATTGGTACAATAATTTTAACTATGGTGAATTATCTAAATTTAGTGTTTTCAATAAGTGTGGTGTTATGAGTTCAAATCTCAATATCAATAATATTGACGAAAATGTCATCGTGTTTTTTTAAAAAAAAAAAAATTATGTGCAATTAGTTGACATTGTTAAGGTGGTTACTTGATTCTTGTTCGGCGAACTGCAATTTAATTCAATAGTAATTAAAATAAAATAATAGTTATATAGGGAATGATCCAAGATAAGTAAACTGATATCTTTTAAGCAATGTTTCAAGTTTGAGTCTTGTAAACATAAAAAAAATTCTCATTGAAAGACTCACTAACCATAGTTAGATGTGTGACCCGGGGTGGAATCTAAATATAGTCCTTGCAAACAAATGGAAAAAAAATTAATAATTAATTTAAACTACAAAATAAATCATATGAACTTTTCTAGCTCTGTTTATGTTGTCTTTTTATTTTATGTTTTTTTATTATATATTTTGTTTGATCTCTAACAACATATCAATTAAAATGTAATTCAAATTCTTGTATATATATATATGAAATAATAATATTTTTTTTATAAAAAACATAAAAAAAATGTAAAAGCATGTTAGTTTGCTATTATAGCAAATGCCATGTTAATAAAATTAATGCGACCCTGCATCTTCATATAGTGTATATTTTATTACAGTTAGTTGCTAATGTTATCAATATTTTTATTGAGGAAAAGGAAAGTAATGCATGTAGGGTAAATCCATTGTAACTCTATAAATAAAATTTTTACTATTTTTTAAGCAGGGTTGATGTTCAACCATACTTCAAATCATTACTCCAAATATGAAGAAAGGTAGTGGGTACTCTAAATTTAGATTAACTCATGCTCGAGTACTCCACATTTAACGTTAAATATTTTTTTTTCAAGGATATGAAAAGTTGAATATTTTAGTTTATTTAACGTTGAATAATTTCGTCACTGCAGAAGTCGTGGAAAATAGTTGTTTCCCGATGCATCACGAGACAATTCCGATTCGGTTTAACAAAACGGCATTCTTCGATTTTCGGGCACGAAAAAAGTAAGTATCGAACTTATTTCCTATTTACGTTTTTTATCAATTCAAATTAACAAATGCATACACTCATGCAAGAATCGTATAAAAAATTTATAAAATCATATGAAAGTATTTCCTCAAACAAAACATTTGATCATTATTTTATGTTTCTAACGTGGGATTAGGAACTCATCTTTACCACGTGACTTAATACCTTTTTAATATTTTTACATTTTTAAATGTTTTTGGTAAACATTCAATTTTTTTAATATAAATTAAGGAATTGGTAAACAAAAACGAAGACTTTAAACCTAATATCAAAGACAATAACAAAAATGTTACCAAAAAAAGGACAATAACAAAAAAAAAAGTCTGATAAAAACTTGGTCAGTATGCCTGGTTTTGTAATAACTATAGACATGTTGTAATGTAATATGTGTTCCTTGTGTCATAAACATTAATAGTATTTCATGAGCTACCACATTAGGTTTTATAATTCCAAAAAATAACTTTGTTTTAAGAGAACATAATAAGCTCATAATTATATATTAACTTGCGGAATAGAATGAAACCAAATATGAATTTCTAATACATCCTTAATTATTTCTCATTTTATTTCACGTTATTTTGATTTCCATCAACCAAACATCACATTTAGAGTTTTGGATGAAATAAAATTTTTAAAAATTGATGATAAATTCAGGTTCAAACCACCCAATTAAAACAAAATTTGATATAAAAAACGCTTGATATTACAAACAAAAAAAGCGGTATTGAAAATAATAATAAATCGAAGAAGAATGTGGTGCAGGAAGGTGAAGATTGTTTATACAATGGTCCTGGATCAATGATGTGGATTTTTGTCCATACATTAGGATCTTGACATGTGTATTAGTGGGGTCCAAATAATTAAAACTCAACACACGTGTCAAAATCCTAATACATGTATCAAAATCCACATCATTGGTCTAGGATCATTGTATATATTTCCGAAGGTGAATGCGTCAACTCTATCCTTCTACTCCACATGGACATTACGTGGGGGATTAACCCAAAAGGATAAAACTTAATCAATTATAATTACTTTTAATTAGCTCAATATATTAAATTAATCACTTTTAGCAGTTTTATTCGAAAACTTGTATATATATTTACAAGTCAGGAGAAAGGGTGGCAAAAGAAGGGTGAAAGTCTCAGATCAGTTTCCGGCTCCGACTTCCATTTTTCAAACGATCAAAGCTGAGAGTGGAGCTGCCGGCGGCCACTACCATTTCTGAACAAATTAGTATCGGTTTAGAAGCTGCAAATTTGGTGAGCCCAAAGTGTTGTTGTGAATGGTGAGTGGGAAAGTTGGATTTGGAATGCGACTTGGTAAATACGAGCTCGGGAGGACTCTCGGAGAAGGCAATTTCGGTAAAGTAAAATTAGCTAAGGACATCGATTCCGGTCTCCATTTCGCCGTTAAAATCCTTGAGAAAAACAGGATCATCGATCTCAACATCTCCGATCAGGTCCCTCTTCTTCTTCTTTTTCATTTCCTTCCGTTTTCCCTCTTTTTTTTTTCTCTCTTTCCAGTTTCAACACAGGCTCAGCACGCCAATACTTACTGCAATTCTGTCATTTTCTCTGTGTTTCATTTTCCTAGCAGTTTCTTCTCTTAATTAATTAATTTTGTAATTATTTGTTTGGAATTCGAACCCATCTACACAGATAAAGAGAGAAATCGGAACGTTAAAGCTCCTTAAGCATCCTAACGTTGTCAGATTATATGAGGTAATTAATTCCTGGCCCTTTCATTAGTTCTTAATTTTTTTTTAACGATCATGGCTATCAAAAAGAATAGATTCAACAAATTACTTTTGAATATGATCAGACGTTTGTTAATATATTTGACTAACATTATGCAAACTTGAAATCAATTTTGACAAACTTGCGACCACCATAAATTGTGAAGAGTGGTGGTGAGGAAATTATAGGTAGAAGTGAACTCGAAATCAAAATCTATTATCTCTAAATTTCAAGTTTTATTCAAATTTTATTTTTGTTCTAGTATTTGACCGACTTTCATGTTTGGGTCCTATTTTGAATATAAATAATAAAAGAAACCAGCAGTTTATGAATCACTAATTTCCGGCCACATACGCACCACACCAAAGCATGCCATTACTGTTGGTGTAGGTTTTTCACATATTCAGTTAAGTCGCCGTCGATTTTTTCCAGTCTATTTGTGGCCACATGAACATGATAACATAAGTATGTGATTACCTCCATAAAGGATCGATCAGTGGGTCCCGTTCTGATGTGAAAAGGGCGCCATTGTTGAACACTTTTTGGTTCCGAAATTATTATAAAAGTTATTTAGGCCCCTCTTTTTCAATAATCGTGTTTAATATGTATTTGATTATTGAGAATAGATTTGAAATAAAAAAATTAATATAATAATAAAATATTATTATTTTATTGAAATCTGAAATACGAAATAGAAAATGAGGAAGATGGTTAGAACAAAAATACTGTAGATCTTGCAAAATGAGATTTAGGGAATAGAAAATGGAGAAAATGATTGAACTTGCTCTTACATTTTCTTTTCACCACAATAATTAAACAAGACTTTATACGGTTTCTCTTAAATATATTTATGTTGATATGGATGCGTTATTTGTAAGAGGAGATTTAGTGGCTGTTTGGGTATGTCTTCAACAATTGTTCTTGAACCATGTAAAAACCCTAGTTTTATTTGCTTTATTACGATTATGAAACAACCAATTTTATTTGTTTTGGAAACAGAAAGTTGCCAATAATAGCAACGTAATAGCAACAAATCGTAATATTTAAACCAAAGTGACCATTCTCATGGTAATCAAAGGTTGACGTCTCATTATGGATATCAGTAGGATCAGTAACATATTAATTAACATTTTACTTGTATTTGAAAAATTAATTACACTATTAATTTTAACTTTAAGGTACTTTCTACGTTAACTTGTTTTTAACAAAATTTCTATTACTTTGTTTCTCAAAATTATTGGATAAGTGATGTGATGATTGATCTAATGATAATAATGGACAAAATAAGATTAACTTTGTTAAAAACAAAATCATCATGACACTGAGGGGCTGGGGTGAACAATATACATGGTGTGTTACAAATGAACAAAATGAAAATTAAGATCAGGTGGTTAAAGTGTAGAGTTAACCAGTTTAAACCATTTGTAATGGTATTTCTCAGTTATTGTATTCGTTGCTTTATCATAATGAATTTTTTTAAATTCATTAATTTCTAGGCCCGTCCGCACCTGATAACCCATGCTAATCCCTACGTAATCTGAAAAGAAAATTTTAGTTAATAACCCGTTTTGAACTAAACTAAGATTATTCGAACATCCTTATCGAATATAAAAATGGTTCTTCCCTCTGATTTTTTTGTCGCAATTCACGAGGTTTCTAAACCTTGCACAAATGGAAATCAACAATTGCGTGCACGTCTTTCTTAACTAATTGTTCCATTTCTTTGTGATAAATACAAAGGAAATTAAGTGCCTTGGGACACTATTTGCTTTATTACTATTTCTTTCATGTTACCTCTTTCGCTCCTTATAAATAAGGTAAGTTTTGTATTACTTTCCAAAACCTCCAAATTGTTATTCTTCAAGCTATAGCTTGTGTGCTCGAAAAGCAATCGCTATTCGTTTTCATTAATCAAGGATGACTAATTCATATCCTTTCTCACAAATTCAAAGTCTGGCACCATTGTCTATGGATGGAAATACAATTTGGAACTCTGAAATGAAACTGGCACAATTCTCTCCAATGGTGTCTTTAAATTGAAATAGAATTCCGACCACAATATTGATTCCTAAGCAATTGTAATGGACAACTACTGAAACATATTGATTATATGTTTAACGGCTTAACTTTTTACCCTTTTGATTAAGTTAAAAATGTATCAACTTAATTGCTTATTTTTCTATGGCAAAATATGCAGGTCCTTGCAAGCAAATCAAAGATTTACATGGTTCTTGAATATGTAAATGGAGGAGAATTGTTTGACAGAATAGTGAGACTCTTCACTCAGCTCAGTCTTTTAATTATACGCAAGATTCATGCAAGTATTAACTTATTTTTATCTTGCAGGCATCCAATGGGAAACTTACAGAAGCTGAGGGTAGGAAGCTATTCCAGCAGTTGATTGATGGCGTCAGTTATTGTCACAACAAAGGTGTTTTCCACCGCGATCTCAAGGTTACTTTCCGTGATTCATGTGCTTCGAATATGCTTATTGTTTCTTCGATGATGTTCCGACAAGTAAATATTTTTGTACTGAATATGCAGCTTGAGAATGTTCTTATTGATGCAAAAGGGAATATAAAGATATCTGATTTTGGACTCAGTGCATTACCCCAGCATTTTAGGGTATGTAATGTTTCTTACTAAAGACGCCGTGAAAATGTTCTCAATGCTAGCAATGGCTGATGATTCCCTTGCTAAACTTGTCTGAATCTTTAGGATGATGGCTTGCTGCATACAACCTGTGGAAGTCCGAACTACGTTGCTCCAGAGATTCTCTTAAATCGAGGCTATGATGGCGCCACATCCGATATTTGGTCGTGTGGTGTTATTCTGTATGTGATTCTCACCGGCTATCTCCCGTTCGACGATAGAAACCTTGCAGTATTGTATCAAAAGGTACTGATAAATCATACATTTTCTTTATTTTTGATATGAAACACTTTGATTTGGGAAAAAGATTGACTTAAGGGCTATTCGGTATTGCTTTTTCAAGCTATTGCTCTCACAAATTCTTTTACAGAACTACATATTTTAGCTTTGAACAACACATTTTGGTCCTTCGTACTATTTAATTAGGAACTGTTTGACTTGTTTTTTCCATAATCAACTGTGCTGCAAGAAAAAGATTGAAAATAAAACTTTCCAGAAAAGAACAACCAAACTGGTCCTTAATGTTTTGTTGTGGTTCAGATATTTAAGGGAGACGCCCAGATTCCTAAATGGCTATCGCGAGGTGCCCAAAACATGATAAGGAGAATCCTCGACCCAAATCCGGTTACTAGAATTACAATGGAAGGGATTAAAGCTGATGAATGGTTTAGGCAGCACTATATTCCTGCAGATCCTGCAGAAGAAGAAGAAGAAGAAGATATATGCAATGACAATAAATCCTTGTCAATTCAAGATATGGTATGAGCTAAGGAAATATATTTCATCAATCGGCTGCCTTTTTAGTTCTTAATAGCACATTACATGTCTTGTATCTTTTTTATACCTAGTATAGCCATTGGATGCTGAGACAAGTCCCGGATCACCTCCGCGCATTAATGCCTTTCAGTTAATCGGGATGTCCTCGTGTCTAGACCTCTCGGGTTTCTTCGAGAAAGAGGTGATCTAACATACTATATCTCCGTAAAATTAACTCGTTTGTTTACCTTAAAAGTACTTACTAGAGATTACAATACAGGATGTTTCCGAGAGGATGATTAGATTTACGTCCAATCGTTCCTTGAAAGATCTGCTTGAGAAGATAGAAGACACGGTCACGGGGATGGGATATCGGATACAGAAGAAAAATGGACGGGTCGGTATTTGTATCTTCAAAATGACATATTTTTCATGTAGAATGATGCATTAGGTGAAATGAATTTTTCATTATATTGTCACAAGTTGTTATTGGTGAATACCCAGTTCAAAGTGGTGCAAGAGAATAAGGAGGAGAGAAGTTCGAGTAGACTCTCCCTAGCTGCAGAGGTGAATATAGGAATTTTTTCACATCACAAAATAATATTCTGCAAAATAAATGATATATATTTTTTTTTATTGTTGTAGGTGTTTGAAATTAGTCCATACCTGCATGTAGTCGAACTCCAGAAATCTTATGGAGACCCTTCAACTTATAGACAAGTATGTATTCACCTTCCATCTCCTTCTGAATTGCTCTGCATCGCCCGTATATTTCACAATACTTACCTAAATTACCCCCTCCCTTGAACTTCTAAATCTTCCATTTTTCTCTTGAGATTCTTCAGTTTTTATTCGTTTTTTCTTGCATTGAACCGCATCGGATAGATAAAGATGTAAAAAAAATTAATAAGATCTAAAAATGAAAAAAAAAAGAAAAAAATATTATGCACAACACAAGCAAGAATTGTATCCAATTCTGCTTAAGCATGGGCGGTAATATTTTCCGCTTGTGACACATAATATAATAATTCTTGGTAAAGAGCATTTTAGTATTTTCAGCCAGGCGGCGCGAAGTAAAATCATCTCCTTCTATGTGTTTTCTATAGAATTGGTTATATCTCAAAATACTTGTATACATTTTCTGAATGCAGCTGTGTAAAAAGATATCGAATGATCTGAGTGTGCCCGTCCTGTCAAGGATTGTTGACCTCCAAAGTATAAAGACTTATGATGGAATCTCTCAGTAAACACTGTTTATATTGTAGTTCTTCTGTAAATGTATGTATCATAATATATTTGTAGACTCGGTGAATGAACTTAATCTTGTTTTTCTATTAGGTCCATATATATGTATGCTTTTTTTTTCTCTAGGCCCCTTTTCCTTCATCGAAGGCGGTGGCATTTTAGATTTCTTCTTGTACTTGAAATTACTCCTGGAAAATGGGGAAGCAGTGTTTTATATTGTGTTTAGAATTATAAATTGAAGTGTGCTCAAGACACAAGATTTCACTTCTGTTCCAAGATTCTTTTTTACCTTTTAAGAACATGGGAGATCATTACATATATTACAACAATTTATAAATTGATCCTGAATTCAGCTCATTTCAAAAAATTTAAGATGTATTTAGCGTGGTTTGAATTTCATCGAACTTTTTTTAGTTCGGGTCGAGTTGGTGAGTTGCAATCACAAGCCTTTTATCTCTATTCCAACTCATTGAACAAATCGAACTAGCATGGATTCAAGAAAGCCTGATAATTAAATTAAATATTCTATTATATTCAACAAATCAAATCAAACTGTACAAAAATTGGTACCAACTTCATGGCTTCAGTTGTTGGAAAGAATAAAAAACATTCTACGTATACAAACTAATTTAATTCCGATCGTTTAAATAGAACCTTATGAAATAAAGCTAAAACATTTTTTCCGATTAATATAAATTTTTAAAGATGTTGAGTTTTGAATCTATAAATTCAATTTATATTCTGAGTGTATCAATTGAGTTAATTCAATGACCCAATTGGTTAAAGCTTTACATATAAATCATATTTGGTTGGCAGAATGATTATTCCGTGAAATGAAAAGAAAAATGAATACAAAAAGATTACAAATGATAAAGCATTTGTCTTGAATTTATCACTGAACGGAATAATTATTCCCAGCTATAACTATCTCATGAGATACATAATAACCGGGAATAGCTATTCCATCCGTCCATGAATTTTAGGCATACAGTTTACCATTTTTATTTGTTTTTCTCGTATTTCACAAAATAATTATTCCCCCAGTTAGGGTTAACTTTGTGAAGTTTAAATTCAAAGCAACTCGTCACTAACCCTTTAACAACTCACCACATTTCATAAATTTTATTCTTCATTCGCAGTAGTAAAAGATAAACAAAAACAATAGTGGCGAGGTCAACATTGAACAGAAAAATTAGGAGTCGAGTTGAGCTTCGAATCAAATCACCCTAACTCGGGACTCGCGATTCCAACACAGCCGATCCCTCATCTCGTTCTTCCCCTTTCTCCAATTTTTTCCATTTCTCCGACTAGCCTCCAATCCCTCGTTTTTCCTCTTTCGATCTTCTAGTTTTCTGCCCAACCCTAGATTTCTAATTCAATTATATCGTGTCACAATCCTAATTATGTGCTCCACTCTTTTCAATTGTTCAGGTATGCAATACTTCATTGATCCTCATTTAGAGTCTTGCTCCTCTCCTTTTTATCCAGTGTAATGGTATTCACGAGCTTTAATTACTGTATCTGTGTATTTTTCAGCTTTGCAATTGGTATTTAACTATCGTCCATGAACTGGTAAGAACACAATCCTCAATTTCTACTGCCCTAAATTACTGAACTTTGCAACAAATTTCATGAGACAGTAGCGCTTTCATGGTTATATGCTCTCGCCATAGGTACATTTGCAGGGTTCAACCTGTACATTTAATATTCGCATTTCTCGTGATGTTATCTTGAATGGTTGAACTGATGGCGCCACCCCGCTCCTCTGCCATTGTTGATCCTGGATGGGAACATGGTGTTGCTCAAGATGAGAGGAAGAAGAAGGTGAAGTGTAACTATTGTGGAAAGGTGGTTAGTGGTGGTATTTACAGGTTAAAGCAACATCTAGCTCGAGTATCAGGAGAAGTAACTTACTGTGATAAGGCCCCCGAGGAAGTATACCTTAGAATGAAAGAAAACTTGGAGGGGAGCCGATCCAGTAAGAAAGCAAAACAGTCTCAAGATGATACGCAATCTTATTTGACTTTCCAGTATGATGATGAGGACGAGCCTGTTGGGTTCAGAAGCAAAGGGAAGCAAATATTAGGCGATGGTAATTTGGTTCTAAACATGGCTTCTGTTAGGTCGCTAGGATATGTTGACCCAGGTTGGGAACACGGTGTTGCCCAGGACGAGAAGAAGAAAAAGGTCAAGTGTAATTATTGTGAGAAAGTAGTCAGTGGAGGTATTAATCGATTTAAACAACATTTAGCTAGAATTCCTGGAGAAGTAGCATCTTGTAAAAGTGCTCCTGAAGATGTATACCTTAAAATAAAGGAAAATATGAAATGGCACCGTACTGGCAGGAGACCAAGACAACCCGATTCAAAGCCGGTATTGGCACTAGGTAAATATTCTGAGGATGAAGACGAAGAAGATGAGCAGGTAGAAAACGGCATGCTTCTCAAGAGCAAGGAAAGGCTCGTGATTGGTGACAGACGATTGGGCAAAGATTTGAGGATGAGTTACAAGGGGATGAGTTCCAGCAATGGTTCGGAACCGTTATTTAAGAAGTCAAGGTTGGACTCTGTTTTTATGAATAATGCACCACATAGTTTGACAGCCTCATCTTGCAAACAATCAAAAGCGAGATCCAAATCTAGCCGAAAGTCTCGCAAGGAAGTTATTTCTGCGATTTGCAAGTTCTTTTACTATGCAGGAGTTCCATTACAAGCTGCAAACTCTCTTTACTTCCATAAGATGCTGGATTTGGTTGGCCAATTTGGGCAGGGTTTGGCTGGCCCTCAGAGCCAAGTGATGTCTGGTCGCTTTTTACAGGAAGAAATCGCAAATATCAAAAACTACCTACTTGAGTATAAGGCATCCTGGGCAATCACTGGTTGTTCTGTAATGGCTGATACGTGGGTGAATGTCGAAGGAAGAACACTTATCAACCTTTTAGTTTCTTGCCCACATGGTATATACTTTGTTGCTTCAGTTGATGCTAGTGAAATGCTGGAAGATGATGTGAGTCTCTTTAAACTGTTGGACAAAGTCGTCGAAGAGATGGGAGAGGAAAATGTGGTGCAGGTATTTTCGAGTATTTTGTTATGTGTATAATTCATCCATGGCTAACTCTTATAGTTACAACTCTTTCATCTCTTGTCGTAGGTTATAACGGAGAATACTCCTACCTACAAGGCTGCAGGAAAGATGCTTCAAGAAAAAAGGACCAATTTGTTCTGGACTCCATGCGCTTCCTATTGCATTGATCAAATGCTTGAAGATTTTCTGAAGATAAAATGTGTATCAGAATGCATGATAAAAGGCCAAAAAATTACCAAAGTGATTTACAACTGCATTTGGTTACTGAATCTTATGAAAGAATACACACAGGGGCAGGAGCTTCTGAAGCCAGGCACTACTCGATGCACCTCTAGCTTTTCGACTCTACAAAGCTTGCTTGACCATAGAAGTATTCTGAAGAGATTGTTCCAGTCGAGTAAATGGACTTCCTCTAAGTTCTCAAAATCAGACGAGGGAATAGAAGTGGAGAAGATTGTAGCAAATGCTACATTTTGGAAGAAAGTTCAGTACGTGAGCAAATCAGTAGCTCCGGTAATGGAAGTACTTCAAAAAGTCGATAGCGGTGAACTTCCATCTATGCCATATATATATTATGAAATGTTTAGGGCAAAGCTTGTGATTAAATCCATTAATGGGGATGATGGTCGCAAATTCGGCCCATTCTGGAGCGTGCTGGAGAAGCACTGGAACTCATGGTTGCTTCACCCTTTATACATGGCTGCTTATTTTCTGAATCCATCATACAGATACCGCTCCGACTTTTTGGGGGTACGATATACAGCAATGAACATTGGGAATTACGTATGCAATTGTTTGACTGACTTGGTGGTAATTTGTAATTGCAGCATTCTGAGGTCATGCGTGGACTTAACGAGTGCATCCATCATCTGGAGCCAGAAAACATGAGGCAGATTTCTGCATCCAAACAGGTAACAACTTCAAAATGTTGTTAGGGACGGTTTGAGATTGCTTTCCCACGCTGTTGTTTTTTCCATTTTCAAGCATTCGCTATGACAGCAGATTTTGGCATTGGAAAATAAATAGCAAACAGACCCTAATTAGTAATTAGTATTAAGAGTCAAAAAATCTTTTGTCTATTGCCAAAATGTGTTGTTCTAGAGCCTTTCTAGACAGCAGCTGAGAAAGCAATCCCAAACATGCCCTTAATTCAATGGCTTGGCAGTTTCGTTCTTAACAATGCTCTTTCATGTAATTTATCAGATTGCTGATTACAATTCTGCAAAAGGAGATTTCGGAACCGAATTGGCAATCAGTACAAGAACAGAGCTTGACCCAGGTGACACATTTGACTAGCATATTCGACTTTTTAGTCATGGATCATAAATGTGATGCCTTTGGTTTGTCTTATACATCAGCTGCATGGTGGCAACAGCATGGGATAAGCTGTTTAGAGCTGCAACGCATAGCGGTGCGCTTGTTAAGCCAAACATGCTCCACTTTTGCTTGTGAACATTCTTGGAGCGTATACGATCACATCCATAGCCAAAGGAACAATCGCTTAGCTAAGAAAAAACTAGATGATCTAGTCTATGTCCACTACAATTTGCGACTCAGGGAATGCCAACTAAAGAAAAGGTCTGGTAGTAGCTCGATGGCCGTTGATGGTCCTTTGTCTGATCGCTTGTTAAGCGACTGGATCGTAGAAGCGGACAAGAATTCCTTCCAAGATTATGAGGTATCTTATATTTACTTCCCTGTTCTTCATATATGATCACATCCAAAATGAAAGTTATTATCTTTAATGTTTTGTTGTTGAAGGAATGGCTTGACAATGAAAATGGAGGGGCATATGAAGAGAGATGTGAGGATGATTATATTGATTATCATGATGGGTATGTGGATCCTGAAAAGGGAAATAGTCTTGAGCTAATGGACATGGCGGATATCGAACCATTGGATATTAACCCTGCTAATGCTGGTGGGACAACGGAGGATGACGAGGAGGAAGAAGACGATGATGATCATATCTTTTATGATGATAATATGAGTGATTAGATTTGGAATGTAAAAGAATTTAGGCAGTCAATGTTGACAAGTTGCATTTTACTTGGGAGGCGATTGTGTAAAAATTGGTGATAGTTCAGACTTTTGTGTTGTCCCATCTGATGTATTCCTTTAATATTATGTAATCGCAGCTTTAACATTGGATGATTAATTCTTAATTCCATGCATTAGATGTTATCCGTGTTTTAGGCTTGGTTTTTCGGAACAGCGTCAAGATTTTATATAATCGGGCAGTATCAAACAGTCAAAGCACAACAAATGCTCAATTACCTTGCAAAATAGGTTTCAGATTTCCTGAAATGTTGTCAAAGTTTAAAAAAATTTTGCTACGTTAACTTTTATTATAAAAATTTTTCTGTTGTTAGATTTATATGTTACTTCATTAAGAAGTATTAAAAATTAAAAAATATTATTCCACCTAGTCCATGTTTGGATCCTGAATAATCACCGTCTAATCACCCAGAAGTTTTAACTGCCCAATTAATGCCTTCTAAAATATTAAATAATCTTTTTAAAATAGCCATTGTTTTAGGGTCAGTCTAACAATAAAAACGTTCTCTAATTCTAGAGATTTCAAGTTTTTTTATGTAATACCGTTGTAATTAGAATATCCAAATCGAAGATTATGAATTTTAAACATAAAAGTGAGTTTATATGAAATTATAAATATCAAATTTAATTGACAAATTTGAATTGTTATAAAATTATAAGTTATGAACCTAAAACAAAATTAAGTATTTTACACTATTTCGCCAAGGTTAGAATGAGGGAAACGACGTAGTTTCAAAAAGATTTGACCTCATATATAAGACAAAATGAATCCCTTGCTCCAAAACCTAAACCCATTAACTAATCATCGCTTCCCTTCAAACTAGAGCCGCCACCCCGAGAAGTCACCGGTTTCCTCTACTCCTTCCTTCCTGTTTCCATCGCCGTTGTACAGATTTTGCAGAGGCTGATATATGATAGGCATGGAAGAAAAGAAGCCGGTCATAGGGCTTTCGTGGAATCCAAAATTGCCAGTTTTATCATCATCGAAACAAATTAGTAATATCTGCTCTGAAGGTCAATCTGAGAGTAGTGCACTGTGGAGACCCAACGCAGAGCTTGTTGATGGACTGTATCTACCTCCTAATGATCCTAGAAAGTTGAACAAATTACTCAAAAGTCAAGTCAAAGATACTCTTGGGAAAGATTGGTATGCTCTTTTCATTTGTTGTATGTTGTTTTGTTGTTCTTTTTACTTTCGTCGTTATCAAAATAGCGGAAATAATTCCTGTAGGTTTGATATGCCTGCCCCTACCATCACGCCTGAGTTGAAAAAAGATCTGCAGCTGATTAAGGTTTGATATATTTTCCGTATGCATTTTTATTTGGGTCTCAGCAATGTCTCTGTGAATATCTTGCTAATTCACTTGAGAACTTAGGAGCATTTATGTACTAGTTTGCCCTATATTTGTTACTATAACAATCTTTTGCTAGTTAAATTTGATAGGCTAGTTTGTTTCTCTCATTAACAGTTGTTTTATAGATCTTGTACCTTCAAGTTTGGTCAATGTTTATTGAAGGCCATTTTGGGATTGCTTTCACAAGCTGCTTTCCTGAAAATCTGTATTTTCTAGCTTTTGAATGCTGCTTTCCCGAAAAGCTATGGATATCAATAGCTAACAATTCCTAATTAATTAGTCTTCAGAATCAAAATCTTACTTTCAATGCCAATATATGTTGTTCCATTAAAAGTATGTAAGTGGAACTTTTCATGACAGCAATGCCAAAGAGTAGGACCTCCAAATAAGCTTGTGAAGTAGATTCATCAGAAAATAAGATTACTTACTACTCCTTTCTAGTAAGGGCATTTGGAAACTAGAGTTGTAAATTATGGCTAAAAAATAAAAATCCCACTGGTATCACATGATAATGATAGGCTGGCTTGGTTAAACTATTAAAGTCATTCGGAAATTCACCTGCAAAGTGCAAATAGATTCAATACATGAGACCTTAAGAATTCTTCAGCTATCTATATTTTGAAATTTTTTTATAGGGGAATCTTTTAAAAAATGGCTGGATTTGCATAAAATGTGGGCAATGTAGATATGAGAGACTGAGGGACTTGCCTTCAAATTAACTTATTGCAGTAGAATTCTGTGAATTGAGTAGGTTGTTTCTACCACTTAAGAATCCCAGCAGTATTGAGTTTGATTTTTGCTATGTTACAGCTGAGGAATGCTCTTGATCCAAAGAGACACTACAAGAAGAGTGATTCAAAATCAAAATCACTGCCCAAGTATTTTCAGGTAAGCTAATGATGCTCATTGAAGTGTAATCTTAATAACTAAAAGTGTATAATATGCTATGAATATGAATTTACCTTCACATCTACTTTGGAGTCCATAATCAGATTTATTTGCCTGAAGTAAATGGTTAAGCACACGTTTCTTTGACATTTTATCAGGTTGGCACAGTTGTTGAGTCAGCAACAGATTTCTATACAGGCAGGCTGAAGAAGAAGGAGAGGAAAGCAACCCTTGCTGATGAAATTCTTTCTGATCGCACTCTTTCAGCTTACAGGTGAGGCAGACATTCTCTATATTCAACTGAACACATTTGATAATAACAGAAATGTCTACTACAAACACCGCAAAGTAAATTTAGCATTTTTTTAGAAAATTTTACTTAATAATATTTTACATTGGCATATAATTACATCATGCTGTGAACAAATAGGTGAATCACCAGTAAAAATATTGTAGCGGGGCATGGTTTGATAATAATCAACAGAAGCATTAGTTTAACAGTTGAATTGTGATTGGAAATAAATAGTAAGGCCATCATGTGGCTAAGATGCATGAAGTATTAGACATGGTAGTTTCAGGCGTGCCTAGGCTCCAAGGCGCGACCTTGCACCTTGAATGCGCCTCGGCGCCTTGACTACCATGTCATATTAGATTTGACATTTACAGCAAGACATTGACATGAAATTTATGAATGATGGTGGTGTGTTATAGGAAGCGCAAGGTTCGAGAGATAGAGGAGCAAAGTCGACCAGGAGGAAATGATAAGTGGAAGATAAAGGGTCGGCAGTCTAGGCAACGAGCCAAGCAAAGAAGGCACTGATGCATTGCTCGTTGACTGGCTCGCTGGCTAGGTGGCTCTGATCTTTCTGCACTAACAATTTGGCGATTTCAGTAATCCTTCGCATGAGATTGATAGCATGAGGTTTTTGCTTTTTTATATTGTATACAAAATCACTCTGATTTCACCAGAAACATTGTGAATCCTTCTACCTAAGTTGTCAAGGAACTTCATAATTGATGTATTCAATCTATATATATTTTAAAAAATGATGGAAGAATTGTGTTTTTATGAACCTATTTCGTGGAATATGAGAAAAACGAAAGAAAGATATAGAAGAATAGCTATTTCATGAGAGCTATGATAGTTAGAATAGTTATTCCATCTGTTTACGTATTCTAAGGAATTACTTTACTTTTTTTTCACCAACGAGCCCTTGGTCCTTGGTGCTATGTTTCTATATTAATGGAGTGACTCCATGGATAATCCATTGATCAGCTCTTTAATATTAATGCTTGTTCCAGCAGTTGACTATTGTTCTATCCTAATTTGAGC
Organism: Euphorbia schlechtendalii; assembly: GCA_949673415.1. Lineage (NCBI taxonomy): Eukaryota > Viridiplantae > Streptophyta > Magnoliopsida > Malpighiales > Euphorbiaceae > Euphorbia > Euphorbia schlechtendalii. Next base: position 6,306 of record CATIWQ010450687.1, on the reverse strand, counting down.
AATAAGTTTTAAGACTTGTTTGGTTGGTGGAATAACAGATTCATGGAATAGAAGAAAAACGAATGAAAATGATGAAATAAGATCAAATTATTTGCCTAAAACCCGTCATGGGGATGGAATAGCTATTCCTGGTTATTTTACAATTCATGGAATAGTTATTTCTCTCCTCGAGAAGGAATAGTTATTTCATGAGTTGTATGATAACTAGGAAGACAAATATTCTACATATTTTCATTCATTTTTCTCTTATTTCACAAAATAATCATCCCACCAACCAAACGAGCCCTTAGTGCGGAAAAAAATATTGCAAATCGAACTCTTTATATCAAGAGAACATGTTGTCATGAAAACATGTACAAAGCATCTGGTAATTTGCTAGACTGAACAATTAACAGGATTGTATTGACTTTTATACATCATTCTTCAATTTCAAATGTCAATTCTAAGAAATTCAAAGTCAACGTTGAACGATCATGGGAGAGGCTCCTGTGAATCACCCAACCGCAACAAATGAAGGTATGCATCAGTCCCTACATTCACAATTCAAATCACCAACTTCCCTTTAGTTTTTTTCAAAACATCATAAACACTTAAGCACTACTTTTAATTGATACACACCATATCCCTCCATCGAGATGATCTGAAGATCGCCTCCGAAATACCGAGCATACAAACGACTAATTGGAAGCCCATATCCATATCCAGCCATTGTCACAGTATCAGCGGTACCAAGATCATGATGCTCATCCAGTGGATTTTTCGCGGTACTGTACAGATACGTGAAAATTTTAGGAAGACCGCTTCTTGGTATACCACCTCCTTCATCAGAAACCTGCTTGAAAACATTTCGTTCATTGCAAAATCAAGAAGGCAAAGGCACCTAATTTTAAGAAAGTCAAGACCTTTATAGTGACATCCTCGATTCCTTCTGCAACTATTAGGCGCACAGGAGGAGGAACTTTGTCCGAGTCCATGTAGCGCTCTTGAAGAGCACGCAATGAGTTTTTCACCAATTCGAACACCATTAGGTGCAAGTGTGCGGGAACATACCTACACAAGAAGCATATGAATCCAAAACATGAAGAAAGCATGCATATCATTGACTTAAAAGATCTAGTTTGAGCACAAGTAAGTCTATATATGTTTTCTAGGTAGCACGGAAATGAGAATGGAAACATTTCCATTTTGTAATGCACGCTGGAAACGCCAAATCAAAACGTGAATTCAAGTTACCGATGTGGAAACGGAAACGGGGATATGTTAGTGTTTAGGAGTTTCCGTGCTTCCTAGTATATTTTACTAAGTGTCGCTGTGCCAGAGAAATCTTACTTGAATTCCTTCAATCTCAAAAAAAAAATGACAGTAAACTTGGAAAGGGCGAATTAAATTCAAATGGGAAAATAGCAACTTACGGGAATGTAAAAGTGGGATCTCCGTAGATATCAATTTCAGGTGCACTACCATATTCTCGTAAACAAATAGAACGGGCATCCTCACTTGCATTACGTGCTACTTCAACAGGAGACATTTTTGTATGGATGTAGCCAATGCAATGAGGAGGGGGGTTGGGATTGTGCAACTCCACATGCTGCCCTGAGTAAAATTAAACAAAAATACAGATAACAAAGCTGAAAGGACTAAAATTTGCTAGCTGAAAAACCAGCAAAGCATGTTGTACATGATCCGTCATAGGAAGGAAGAACTGACCAATAAGCATTCGGATTCCAATTCTTGACATGTAAAAACGATCCAAAAACTGGTGAATCTCATCAAGATCTTCATACACAATCTTTGAACTGATCCCTTTCTTCAATTGTTGAACACCTAAAGCCATCGTAGGAACCACATTGTTGTGTCTCACTTTAATTGCCTTGATCATATGGGTAAATTCATTCTCATCTTTTGAATCCTTGATCTCTGGAAAGGATCTCAGATCACGGAAAGAATCAAGGTACCAATCTCGCACCTTAAAGTGAGCACAGCCAGGTTCATTTAGTACATCACACTAGACATGGCATATTCAGTATAAACTACAATTCAAGAAACATCTCAATCTCAACAGCATCCGCACATTTTCGTTCCAAGCATGGAAAAAATGACATTTTAAATAGAAACTTGAATAATCATCTCAAAACAAGACCGATCATGTTGAACTGAAAATAGATTATAGATAAGAGACTTCCAAACTAAACAATCTGATAAAACTGGAAGGCTTTTAGTCGTTGTAAAGGAGAGAAGTACAGAGGAGGAACGAATTAAGTATTAAAAAAATCAAAATCTGAATCCAACATGTAGAATTGTTTTTTATAAATTCTTTCCTTCTATGCAGCATTTTAATATGATATTTACTGTTTCAAGAAAAGTACTCTCAGTCAACGAATTCAAAGCCATAAAAATAATCTGCTCTGCTATGATATCATATCTATGCCAGCAACAACAGCCATCATAATCACATGCGAAAGAACAAGAAAAGCAAAGGGAAACGGAAAGGGAAACCCCAAAAAAGGTGTGAAGTTCATCGAATTACCTTCAAAACAGCAGGTTTTTCAGATAAGCCGTAAGGAAGAGTATCGATCTCAATAGCTCTCCGAGCAATTCGAATGGGCAACTCCTTATGAAGGAACTGAGCAGAAATGAGGAGATTTCTGGGAGTAGGAGTAGACCCAAATTCCATCATGTACCTCAGGCTCACCCCTGTCTGCTTCATGGCACCCCATTTTTGAACTTCCTCAAAAAAGGCTTTGGAAAAAGGTTGGTAGGCCTTCTTAGCCGCCATGCCTGCTTCCAATTCAAGAGCTAAAATCAATCTGAAGCGTCAACTCCTCCGAATCCTCCACCAACATGCAATTCTATACAAGAATCAAATGCGAGATAGAAAAATGGCGTATGCGAAGATAAAGAGAAGGTGAATTCATGGGAGGGGAAAGCGAGAAAAAGGAAAACAGCAAGCTAGGGTTAGGATTTAAACGAGAGGACTGCGATTACAGACACAAATGAATTCAAGAAAACCGTTTTAGCAGGTAGTAATTGATAGGCATAATCCCAACAAAAAGAGGTTGAAAAATGTGCAGGTGCCACGTGGGATGCATTCTATTTTCTTTTCTTTTCCGCCACCCCGCCGGCGGCTCCTCAAATTCTACCGTAAGACAGTAAAATTCATAAACCACTGTTTTTTTCATTGTTGTAAGCAAAGTTTAAAACATTTTTTGAGTAGGTGCTAAAAATGATTAACAACATCAATAATTAATAACAACTGTACTCCCTCCAAATCCTAATATTTATCGTTTTAGATTTTTTACTTTAATTCCTAATACTTATCATTTTAAAATATCAATACATTTTTTAACAAGATTTTTCTAATATAACCTTGCATTAATTAGGAAAGAGATCAAGTGTAGATTAATTTATAAATTGGTCATTAAGAAGAGAGAGAATTTTGATATAAAGTAAAAGGGATAGAATAGTCATTTTATAGTGCATTAAATGTCTTATTAATTTTGATGAAAAATCTAAAATGACATATATTAGAAATCAGAGGGAGTAACTATTAAGTGGGTAACTACAAAAACGAGCGATTAATACATGAATTTTAGCAAGTACAAATTTTGCTTATTTTTTAAGATAATTTTTTTCACCTGTCCAAGCTCTATTTCATTGACTTGATTTGGAGACTTCATTTTCAAATTCTAATAATTCAGTTCAGAAATAAAAATTAGAAATGATGCACTAGGTAACGATGGCTCGCCATCGTATATTTCACAAATATTTTAATTGTTCATTGCTACAGAATTTCGATAATCTGATGAAAAAATGTTTCTCATATCTTAGTTATTATAAGAATGTTATCTGATAAGCAACTTGGAAGTAATACTATTATTAGACTGACTTCTTGTAAACAATTGAAGTGTTTTAGTAAAATTAGCTCGTAATTCATGAACTATTAAAGGATCAAAAGAGACATGATAAACTTTTTTACATATAAAAGTTGAATGAAATATATTATCTTCTACTTGGTAGTGTTTATAAATTGTTAAAAATGAGTTAACTTTTGAATTATAAAAATAAAAATATGCAACTTAAATTCTACTTAACTTGTAATTTTAAAAATATGAATGAAGCCACCAAAATTGAAGTGAGATAGAGTTGAAGAGGTGGATGGATGAGATGATGAGGAGGAGGAACCTTTATTATTTTGCCATCCATCTCATCTATATTTTCCACTTTTATATCCAAATAAATCGGTAACAGTGTTTTTCAAAATTGGGTGACTTGTGTTATTTTTTTTCAATTTTATTTTTAAAAATTTGTACCTTACTATAATGGAAAATTCTATTTATTTCAATGTAGCTCGAATTTGAAACATCTAGATATCATAAATCTAATTTTAATTATTAATTTAAGATATCGATCATAAAAAAAAGTAACATCAACAATAATTTATGATTTTTTTTAAAAGTTACCTCGTAGAACTTAGAATACTTTGTAATTTTTCAAAATAAATTCATTTTGTAAGTGTAATATTTTAATTAAAATATTGTGATTAGAATGACTTTAAATATCCAATTATCAAGAGTTTTCTGACCGTATATTACATAATTAACACGGAACTAAAGGTCAAAGTGATCTACTCCCTCGTTTTTTAATAATTTTCGTTTTAAGATTTTTATTTATATAAGATCGCATTAATTAAAGCAATAACTTATTTACCCTTTTGCTAATTTGAAAAATCATTTTACCATATTCAATAAGTATTAAATAAGGGTAAAATGAAAAAAAATGTTGAAAAAAATGCATTAAAATCCGAAATTCACGTTTATTTTTATAAAATGTTTTAAATCCTGAAAAGAAAGTTTTTAAAAAGGATAGATTAATTATATAGAAAGATTATTTTTATTTTTTTGTAATAATATACAGAAAGAATTAAGTTGAGTAAAAATGTCTAATTTCATGCAAGGAGAGTGAATGGTGCATAAGCAATAACACGTCTCAAGTATGCAAGAATTACAAGCCAAGAGACTTTTCTTGTGTGCAAATATTTATTAGCCTCATACCTATAATGCTTGATTATGATAGCATGTCTTCCTTAAATACAATTGACATTTATTTTAACACGTTTCAATCTCACACTAGCAACTTATATGCACTTCATTTTCTTATTCTTTAAAGCTATTTAACCAATATTTAAGCCTTAACAAATTCCCTAAATTTTAATTAATTGTATAATTGGACTTAAAAACATCAGTACTACATGATTTTCATTTCATTGATATAAAGACACATCAACTTCAAAATTTGTCATAATAATTTGTCATGATTTACTATTTCTCCCTTAACCTTTGCTTGGGAGCAAGTCTTTCATAGGAAAGAAGGGGTCTTGGGAAGGATAAAATTGTCCCTATTTTAACTTATTTACTAACTTTAACTTATTTCTTAAGTTTTATACAAAGGGTACTTGTATAATTATACTACATTTTCCTTCGAAATTTCATCCCTTTCATCCATGTAAAACAATTTCATAAATTAAAAATTTTATTCTCTCTTTTCTTTTCCTCCTCATTCATTTCCTTTATGATTTTTTTATCAAACAAAGCCTCAAGTTTAATATTGATTTCCCCGTCCCTTTGAATTCTTTCTTCAGAAAAACAAATACAATGGATTGATTCCCTGTCAGTGGTGACTTATTTACAAAATCTTGCTTTCTCAACCTTCATTCGTTTTTCTCGAATGTTTTTAAATTATTTTCTCATTAGTTTCATCTCCCGGTCATTCTTCCTCAATTTTTGTCAAAAATCTAAGCAAAATTCTAAATATTATTCTACAAGTTTATCAAATCCAAACGAGTCTCCAATCATGGTTCCATCTTGTAGCAATACTAGCCAACCTTCAGATCTTACGATGAGTGTGATTTCTTTTCCATCGGTTGAGCTTAGTTTCAGATTTAAATTGTAAAGCAAAAATATTTCATCTCATCAGTGTAGCAATACAACGCCACCACTTCATATTCTATTTACTCGAACTCCTCAATCATATCTATTGTTTGTCCCATCAGTGTGAATTAGTTTGCTGAATTCCTTGTAATCAATATTTAAGGTTTTGCTTAGTTATAATTTAAAATGAAAATAGATTTATTCCTGCGAAGGTCTCAATCTTTGTGTTTGATTTATGTATGAAACTAGTAACGAAGGGTAATGAAATTTTTATAGAGAGAAAGTGAAAGAATAGGATTGGGAGGGAAAGAGAAGAATCGTTTAGTCAGACAGAATGTGAAGAACAAGCGTGGCGAATCCGGACGTTTTATACTATGGG
>CATIWQ010450604.1:0-13146 GCA_949673415.1 Euphorbia schlechtendalii | reverse complement strand
TTAAGCATATTTTGATTTATTTTATATTTTTTCAATTTAGTTTAAATAAAAAAATTTATAACAAAAAAATATCTACGGGCTTGGGAATGATCTTGTAAACCCGGCCCGAGCCCGGCCCGGGCCCGAAGTTCTAAACTATGGGTTTGGACCGGGCTTGGGATAGCGATTTTTGTTAAAAGCCCGCCAAGCCCGACCCGAACCCGGCCTAGCCCGCCCGACGAACAGGTCTGATGAGAAATGACTTGACAGGTGTCTTACAACTGTTTATTTATTTTTTAAATGGGAAAAATATATGTTAATTTAGCTAAATAAATTGATAGCCAGATGAAGTGAACGTTTGATAACAATTGTTTTTTCGTTTTGAGTGTCAGATAATAATTGTAATTAGACGTTTTAAACTATTTTTTCTATTGATAAAAAAATCAACAATAATTAACAGTTAATAATAACCGCAACAATAAAATGAACAATTAATAATAATCGTAACAATAGAATGAACAGTGACACCAAAAGGATCGAAATTTTTAAAAAAAGCTTCGCAAAAACTAACTAATCTTGCTTAGGAATTTTTCATCTTATAAGATTTATTGAACTAAACCGAACTAAATTTGTTTAAAATTAAGAATGTGTAATGCTAAATTGAAATAAAATAAATGAAAAACTAGTTGAAATTAACATGGATTTGCTCAAGATCTACTTAAATATATAAATTTTATTAGCTCGTAATATTATGATAGAGAAAAACTTTTCTTTCGTTTCTTGTTTTTTTCCATGACTTTTATTTTGACAGATTATAACCTTTCCGAATAATTTTCCTTATTTTTGTTTTTTCTATATATAAAAAATGAGCAAAAGACAGAATTAGATCTAGATTTTTTTTTCCATAAAATTAGCGTGAAATAGACATGTAATAATAAAATAATGAAAGATGGTCCTCCACTTAGAAATGTCTCAACCACCACTCTGCTCCTTCTGAATCACATGGCTTTCAAGATATTATATTATTGTTATTCACCATAATTTTTCCAAAATTGATCGGCCATATCCTGTTGATCACAACAACTTTTCCCCTTTGTGAAAAAATGACGAGCTTTATAACACATGTTTAATTTTGATAGAAATATCTTAACATTAACCGTTGCGGCATCTGACTGCCTCCATATTCGGCAGCTTATTAAAATATAATAAAAGTTAACATCTGGCATTTTATGATTGGAGTGACATGCATGGGAACATCAATTGGAACAGAGGACTTTTTTTCTAAAAGGTATTGTGAATTTATCTTTCAATTTAAATACATTTTTGAGACTTCACATACTCTTTTAGTGTTTTGTTTTATAAAATCGTATATTTTGAGAAATTGTATATTTAGTATGTGACATATAAAACATTTTTCCTATTTTGTATTTGACATTTTTTTGCATATTGGATGCATGATCGATTCAAATTTAAATCTTTAAATGTCCATCTAATGACGTGAAAATGCGAAATATTGAGTATGAACTTGTGTTTGATGGCCATGCATAAGCTTTATTACCCAATTGTACGTTAAACTGCAGTTTGGTAAAACGGATAAGCCATGAAGCAAAATTAAATTGGTAAGACTATCCCAATAAATTTGTATAAAAGAATAAAATTGTTTCTGTGCATGTTACCAATAACTTAATTTATGTAACCTTTGAATGTGGAGGTGAAAGGTTTTGCATTGAAAAGAGACCTCTTCCATTATTCATATTTAATAAAGATAAGTTTGTTTTCAATATGGTTAATGCAAAATTAAAAATTTACACGCTATCAAATAATTTAATTAAAGAAAATTTCAAAGTATAAAAAAAATGCAATTATTGTTTTTTTTTTTCCTAATGGATGAATGCAATTATTGTCTCTGAGATAGCGGACACAAACTCAGCTGATTATCTAACCCGTTTAGGTTACTGGATTATGTCTATAAAAGATTTTGGATAAGTGAGTGACATAAGACATCTACTGTTTTTTTCCTCAATTGATTTTAATTAAATTCAACAGTTTTGAAATTATAATTAATTAGTAATATTATTTTAAATAATTATAAAAATAATAATAGTATACTTACTGAAAATGATAATTATAATAATTAATGATAACAATTAATTATAATTATTATCCATAATAAATATTGTTTAATTAATGATTTGTATTACTCCCTCCATCTACTAAATATTATCGTTTTAGAGAGATTTCGTTATCTCTTTTTTATTATCATTTTGTATTTCCAAGATGTTTTTTTCCAAGTTTTCCATTCCTACCCCTATTAATTTGTTCAACTTTCAAGATAATTATATTCTAATCTCTAATAGCAAGAGATGACTATAGGTCAAATTGTTTTTACTGAACATATTAATAGTATTGAAAATTGAATAGGACATTTATGAAAGGGTAAACTAGTAAATCACCTCATTCGATTAGTTGTTATATTAAAAACCGTGAATTAGTTAAAACGACAATATTTAGTAGACGGAGGGAGTAATATTTATTTTAAATACTCCCTCCGTCAACTAAATATTATCGTTTTAACTAATTCATAGTTTTTAAGATAACAACTAACCGAATGAGATGATTTACTAGTTTACCCTTTAATAAATCTCATATTTGATTTTCAAGGCTTTATTAATATGTCAATAAAAACAATTTGACCTATAGTCTTCTTTTGTTATTGGAGATTAGAATATAATTATCTTGAAAGCTGAACAAATTAATAAGGGTAGAAATGAAAAACTTGGAAAAAAACATCTTAGAAATACAAAGTGATAATAAAAAAGGGACCACGAAATCTCTGATAATATTTAGTAGACGGAGGGAGTAATAAGTATTATTATATGCTCTTATCTTTTTATTTTTTACTATCATATTTATTAATTATTAAAATATAAATTATTATTTATTGTTTGACAATAATGTTAAAGTAAGTACATGAAAGATCACAGGAACAACAGAACAAGTCTTATAAGTTCCATTTTTCTAACAACAAACTTTTATATTTAGCTCGTATATTTCAAAAAAATGTGACATCATAGAAAAGCATACAAAACAAATTGCTCCGAGTTGCCGCAAACCCAACTCTAAACGCGCCATAAAAGGAGTTAGCAAAAGATGATAATTTTTTATATGGTAATAAAGAGATAAATATTGTTTTAAGGTATGCAATATGCACAGAATATATGGGGAAATTGTCAACCAATCATCAACGTATAGACATGTTTCGATATATTTGGAGAGGCTATGTTGTCTTAAAAAAACATGTCCTTTTACAATGAAATAAATGTGATAATAATGAAAGTTAATGTTTTACATGATGGAACTTAACCTAAAAAATTTACTATTTTTTAAACTTTCAAAAAAATTCCGTAATTCCATCAACTTTTAAAATGTTCATCACTTTATCAATTTCTTCTAATTTTCCCTCTTCAATCATGAACTTACCATGATATTAATAAAGTAGTAAATTCATTCGATTATTACAAATTGAGGGAGTTCAATTTTTGTTACATAGCTACCAGCCAAAAATGAAAGAACCATCATTTAGAAAAAATACCACCCATGCATGCTTTTGTTCTCGATTTTTTCTTATTTCATCGTACAAAATTATAGAGACATTAGAAAGAAAAACATATACTTTAACTTGTAAAACAAACAAGTCCCTCTCGATTAATATTACATATTCTAAGATTTAAGCTCAGTATTACTCAGAGATTTATAACCTATTAGAGATTCTTGTCAGAGCGGCTATCAAAAAAGTTACATTTACAAATTTTTAATGGAACATATTTTGACATTGAACAAAAAATTTTGCCTCTTGAAAAATATTAATTAATTCGGAACTGATTGCTATTGATTTCCAAAACTTCTCGAAACAGTAACTTGAAAAAGCTTGATTTTGAAGCTTTTCGAAAAAGCAATCTCAAACTAGTTCTTGTTAGGCTCGACCAAGATAGGTGTGAGCTGGCGGTCAAGGCAACCGCGTAAACGATGTTTTTTGAAACACTGTCACGATTTTATATAATCGGACGATCAAGGCGAAAAATGTCACCAGAACCTAGAAAATTGTCACCAAAGACCAACAAAGTGTCGCTAAAACCTAAAAAAATGTCACGAAAACTCAGAAAAATGTTACTAAAATAAATTTTAATTTTATTCTATAAAATTTACATGCTAGTTAAATTTATTATTCAAAATTCAATAATAAATATTAAATATTTAAAAATACTAATGCGCCTAGTCCCCACCTAGATCACAATTAATCCTCTATTAATCCTTACCTAAGTTTTCGGAGATTCTAACCGCATAAACGCACTAAGTATGAGCCCAACTTATTTTTCTTAGACTAGACTTGACATTACATGGCTAATTCAAGTTAATCAGGCTCACACCGCTTCAAATAACAAAGTCCAAAAGCTACTTGCATTTCTCCGATATTCACGCCTAGTCTGATAAAATTACAACAATTTCCATATTTTTCAAAATATATAAACATTCCCATATCGTCCGTATTCTTTAATTGTTCAGAATTTTATTATTACTAGATAACACTGGAGAAGGAAAGATGAAAGTAACGTTTCGCCAGAGAAATGCACCATTCTGATGATTCTGATCCATCTTACAACCGAGAGTTTGCTTGTTCCACTGGTGCACTCTGCAACGACAAAACGCCATTAATATAGCTACACCAGTTCAGCAAAACAAGCTACAAGTATAAAATGGACCAACTTTCAGCTCATTGGCTATCGCCAGGACATTTTGCCAGGACCGACTTCCTAGTGTTTACCAAATCACAAATTTTTATTATGATTTTTTTATTAAAAGGGTCATTTATTACATTTTTCATATTATTTTTCCCAGGGCCCCCAGAATGTCATGACCGGGCCTGGCCAGGACAGTTTACCACGCACAAGGCAAATCGCACCTATAGGCCAATAGGAATGAGCCAGTGCCACCTTGCACCTTTTTAAATGAAGTTATATTGCGCCATAAACCACACACATGGTCACATATTGACTAAGAAGCTTAATCTTATAGGTAAGGCTTAATCTTCCATTGAGCGTATTCCACAGAATAAAAAAAATGACAGTTTCAGATATCTCACCAGAGGAGCGCCCCTGGAAGCTCTTTCAGACAAAAAGGCACAGGGCTTAAAGAAGTCCCCGTAAGCCTTTGACCACTCCTCCAGTCTTGAATTGATATATTTCGACCCGAGAGAATCAGCCCAGAACAAAATACCTCCCCTTAAGGAAACCAAAATATTCAATTAAGGATATAATCAGAACTTCTAAATATTAATGACTAATGAGTATATAAATCACATACCTGTAAGGAGGAAAGCCCATGCCCATGATAGAAGAAATGTCTGCATCTGCAGCTTTGACAACGATTCCTTCTGCGAATACCCGGCAGGCCTCGTTAACCACGGGGAAGAATATCATCTCCACAATATCTTTCTCAGATAACTTTGCAAGCTGCATAAAGGATTGCTCCTACTATTAATCACACAAGTTGGGTGAGAGAGATAGTTGATGGTTGTATTGCATAGGATCTTCTTTTTCTTTTGTTTTCTAAATGACAAAAAAATTCTACTTTCTAATATTAGATATTTACAAGTGAGACAGTAAAACACCTTAGGGTCAATGGTAGCGCCAGAAATACTTCTTGCCTTCTCCACAAATTTCCTTATTTCGGGATCTGGACTAGCTTTGCGCTTATCATTGTATAAATAAAATCCTTTGCGAGTACTTTCGCCTGTGATTTTTGGACGAATGATGAAACATTTTAACATACAGAAAGTTTGCACATGAATGTTATTTTGGAGCTTCCATTATTGCCTAAAGGAGAAAATAACCTACCTAATCTCTTATCCTCTTGCATCAATGGGAGAAGCATTGACTTATAAGTTCGCTCAGCGAAATTCTCGATAAACTGCATGCCTGTTGCCACAGCAACACCGAAACCAACCAAATCAACCAACCTGCATAAACAAACTAAGTATTAACCCTGTTCAATGCAACAGTTTGATATTTTGCAAATTTATTAGAAGCAAATAAATCATCCTCCATCAAAGAGAAAGAAACAGAAATTAAACTTTCTAATGAATGAAGTACCGGAATGGGCCCATTGGCATTCCAAATTTGGTAATAGCCCTATCAATCAGATAAGGGTCTGTCCCATGCTCAACAAGTAAGATAGCGGCCATTGTGTAAGGGAAAAACATCCTGTTCACAGCAAATCCTGTGCAATTTCCAACCACAACAGGTGTCTTCCTTATCTTCTTACCAACGTTTAATAAATCAACAATCACTTGCGGTGATGTCTGCTTAGTACGAACAATTTCCAAGAGTGGCATGACATGAGCCGGACTGCATCATAACACAATTGGTTAAGCCCAAAATACAAGTACCAGGAAAACACTTACTTGACAAATGAATATTCAATTGAGTGCACCTAAAGAAATGGGCTCCAATAATCCGATCTTGGGACCTTGTCTTTTGGCCAATCAAGTTCAAGTCAATTGTGGAGGTGTTGCTTGAAAGTATACAATGAGGTGGACAAATTTTTTCAAGGTCTGCAAATATTTGTTGCTTCAAGGAAACATTTTCAATAACAGCCTGTTACAAGCAGAAAAAACTTCTATAAAGATCTCTAATGCTTTATTTCATGATAACAATGCTATACCAAATTAACTTGCAAATTATAGCACCTCTATGACCATATCCACGTCTTTAAAGCATTCATAATCAAGAACACCCTTCAAAAGAGAGAGAGTCTTTTCAAACTTCTCTTGAGACATTTTCCCTTTCTTGACACGGCTTTGCAAATTAGCTGACAAAAGAATACATTTTCTCACAATTATACAACTTCGAAAAGCATAAGCAAATAACAATCATATGACACGCTAGCCATAAGATAAAATCTTAGCACAAGGTGCAGGCCTCACCTTTTACTCGATCAAGGCCAGCCTGCAAGAATTTTTCATTCACTTCTTTCAGAACTACTGTAAAATTACTAAGGATCAATGCAGTTGCTATTCCAGAACCCATCAGTCCTCCGCCAATTACAGCAACCTTATTCACTCGTCTAGGTATCAAACCTTTATCAGTAATTCCAGGAACCTGTTCATAATGGGAAGAAAAATCAACGAACTAACAATGCAAGGGATTTGATATAGTTAAAGCTTTGTTTACATTACAACTCAAAGAAAGTGATGCAGATGAACAACTATATACTACTCAAATGAGATTCCACCTTTGTAGTTCCCCGCTGAGAAAAGAAAACATGGACCAAGCTCTTGCAAGTGTCAGAGCGCACAAGTACTTGGAAATCTTCAGCTTCCTGAAAACATCATGTGTTGCAATTGCTTATTAGTTCTTAGTTGCAATTAGACATGATAAAGGGAGCACAAAAGACAGCAGAACCTTCCAAAGTCCAGCTCGAGGACCATTAACTATACCCTCTTCAACAGCATCAATGCAAACTAGAGGGTGTTTAAGATTTGGAGCCTGTTTCCGAGCTTGAGCTCTTGCAAACTTAAATATTTCCCTTGCATCGCCGAGGGAATCTAACTTGTCAGTCTTGTAAAGACTAGCAACCCAAGGCTTCCTACCTTCCAATATACCCAAAGCCCATCGTCGTGCAGTGTCCACCAAATCATTTGGTGAAGCAAGAGCATCAACAAGACCCAGTGTATGAGCTTCTTCCCCCTTGACTGGTTTTGATGTCTACATGTGAAGAAAATAAACAATTTAAAGACAATCCAGTTATCATGCAAAAGAAGCTGCAGAAGAAAACTTCAAGGAAGATCTGGCAATAACATACCAACATCATTTCAAGGCCCTTTGATATTCCAACAAGACGGGGAAGTCTCTGAGTTCCTATCAATCCAGATGCAGTAGATCAAGATTCATGAAATTTCCCTTAGTTAAGCATAGATAAATAACAAGAGTAATCTTCACTATTGATGTCATAGCGTACATTTAGAGATTTGCAACAAAGAATGTCATTTAGAGTATTGTGATGCAGATCATCCAGGAAATAAAATTAGAAAATTGAATGGGACCAAAAATTAAGTTTAGTTCCAACAACTAAAATTAACTTTTTTCTTAAAAATTTACGCATTTGCACTTACAAATGGAATGAACAATCCCCACAGGTAAGACACTGGTCATAGAAAAGAATGAAAATTTTTAAGAAAAAAGTTAATTTTAGTTGTTGGACACAGCAGATACAGAATGATATAACATCAGTCTTTGACACAATTTTCTTGAGAATATGTGAATAAAAATTATGTATGTTTGACCATTAATTCTGCTGTATCTGCATTCACACGTGACCATACCTAAAAAATATCACTCCTTAGTGAAGTTGATTTCACTTTTCACTGATGATTACCAGATGACTTAACATCATATCTTCCTTTCCATTGGGACAAACTCAAGACTTCAACGGTTAACTTTTGGAGACAAGTTGATCAATAGCCATCATTAGAAGGAGTATCAATTTAAAGTTAATATCTTTACAGTTGAGTCTAGCCTAGTCTAAATTAATAATCATGTATATATCGTTGATCCAATTATGATAGCTAGAGCCCAAACTTCACCATTTTCATTACATGGATGTGCACAATTATTCAAATCCCTATATTTGCCCATTTTAATCTTAAAGAAGCTGATATTGCATAACCACATGCAAAAAATATATGCAGTGCAATAATAAGACAAATTCATAACAAGTGCATATGAAGAATCTAGACTGTACAAAGATTGCAAAAAAATATGACCATCACAAATTCTAAAACCAAAAATTTATTTTGACGATAAAAACAGGAAGATGAAAAATGTAAATCTGAAAACTTTTCAAACAAAAGAAACACAATAACCCCATGAGCATATGCATACCTCCAAATCCAGGCATTATTCCAAGTTGAAGTTCAGGCAAGCCTAATTGTGCTGTAGGAGTTGAGATACGTGCATGGCATGCCTGACAATTACAATTACAGATCAGTTATTACCTAAAGAAATCAATATGCAAGCCTTTAATCTGATAGATAGGGGATAAAAAGTGCATACCATAGCAACCTCTAACCCTCCACCTAAGGCAAGACCATCAATTGCAGCAACTGAAGGTTTTTTTGCAGCTGGAAGATGAAGCAAGCAGTCAAGAAACAACATATACCTCAGCGAATTTCGTTACATAGCTAAATCAATAGGAGATAGGATAGGAGTACCTTCCAAAGTGTCAGTTATAATCTCCACCGATATGTAACCAGGCTTTGGTTGCTCCACTGGATGAGCAAATAAGATTGTCAAATAAGTAGTAATTATCAATTTATCATAAGATGCATAATATATATTACATACAGTTTCCCGATTGAATTCCTCCAAAAGAAGAAATGTCAAAGCCACCAGAAAATTTTCCCTTTGCACCTGCCCCATGGACACAACATATCAGTTTTGTGTCTTATAATCTCATTTGACAATTTTGACATTAAAAGAATGCTTCATGCACAAAACAGAAGCTCCTACTTTATTTTGCATGAGATAGTGGCACTTACCGGTAAGAACAATTGCCTTTACATCATCTCTTTTTAAGGCTTGTTCGTAACTGTCTTTCAAGTTGGTTAGCACTACAAATAGCAAAGAAGAGGGAAATGAAATCAATGTCTAGAGAAATTATAGAAAACAATGTCAAATGTTCAAAATATAAACAAGAAATCGTAATCAATCCATGTTGATATTGATACAATACTTACCAGATATCCATATAAAACAGCCAATGCTTTTGTGAAGTGTAAACTAATACCATTTAGTTGTATCAGTTTCAATAACTACTAAAAAAATACAGTGGTCCCTTATCACTGATAAAAAACAAAATTATGAGACCTACATAAGCTAAATGGGAATTTTAGCTGATTGCAGTAAAGAAGGAAGCCTTCCGTTGACAATGTAGAGCTAAGTAATTTCATCAAAACAAATACAACTAAACGAGTTGCATTAATAGAGGCCTAACAACATACAAATGATCATTCTCAAACTCAACAGACCTTGACATCCTAGTATTCAATTTCCAATCAACTGGATTCGCTCAAATAAATATGCACAATCACGAAGACATTCCACCTCATTCATACAAAAGGGCCAAATAAAACCACCTAAACTCTGTTAGTAAAAACAAACTCAGGGTGATGGCGAATTCAATGAATTGTAAAAAATGTATGTGTACTTAGATCAATGAGATCGATCCAACAGCATCTTCTGGAGTTTCCATGAAATGTCTCACAAGTTCAATTAGATCCGAGTATCTAAGCTTTAACATTCACCGAATTTCATAATCAAAACATCAAATATTACATAAATACATGAGAAAGGCGTAATTCAAACGGTTTCCCCAAGCTGAACAAGCTCTTTGCTAGAGAGAGCAAATTGAAACAAACAAAAATTGGAAATCAATCTATGAATCATTCCGAGTAAACAAACAAACGAAACGAAACCAAAATGAAATAAACTAGAGCTGATACACAAAGATCGACTAAAATCAGAACAAATTAACAAAAATAAGCAAAAACAAAATTACCATCAAACGAAAGGGAATTAACGGGAGGATTGATGAGCGTGATGATAGCCACACCATCAGCTCCAACATCAATAGTGGTTCTGCCTTTCGCCATTGATTCAGTTAGGGCTCGGAATGAAGGGATCACAGGATTGAAAGTGTTAGCTCAATTTGGGGAAAAAAGAAGGAAGGGGATGAATAGCGTGAGAGTGTTTCTGTTTTGAAGTTCCTCAGGAATGAAAATGCCAAACAAAGGACGGGAGATTTATAAATGCGATTTAATGCCGCAACGACACGGTGGCGTCTTGTAGTTATATTTCAATTTCATTTGGATAAGCAAAGTGTATCTGCATACTCGCACTTTACCAAGCGTGAATTTAACGTGCCAATAACGCCATTTCGTGGTTCTTGTTTTCATCGAAACGTTGAGGGACGGAGGTACCTATACAAAATGTGTAAAAATTATCCAATACGTATATTTTGGTATATGTAACCAAATGACTCTCACTTTTTAAACATTTTGGACTTACTAGAATCGGTAATTCTATATTGACACTAGTTGTTTGACATCCGTTGACATTATGCAATCTCCACCATCCATCTTGTTTTCATCTTATGATAGAGATCTGACTACCAAAGATGAATGGTGAAGATTGTAAAGTGTAAATGTGTGTCAAACAAGCTGGTGTCAATATAGAGTTGCCGTACTAAAATACACTATTTCCAGTATCAAAAGATTGTCGTTTTATCTAAGATTTCATTTATCTTTTTATTTGTCATTCTCACGTATCAATGCAACATTCAACACTTTTTTTTTCAAATTTACTCTTGTGTTAATTAGGAAAAAGATTAAGTATAAAATGAAATTGTAAGGTAATAATTAAGAAGAAAAAGAATTTTATGATAAAGTAAAATGGATAAATTTTATTTTTTTAAGAAAAAATTGATATATTAGTACTTTTAATAGAGTGATAAATATTTTATTGATCTTGTTGAAAATTTTAAAACGATAATCGTTCGTTACCGGAGGGAGTATGAAATAATATGCATTAATAATCATTTTCAAGCATATGATCCTTTGTATATTTTTCTCCATTAAAAATAAATTTTTGTTCCTGATACAATATTTACATCTGAACGTTAACATGTTCATAATTATATAAATAGCAATAAATATATAATTTCATAAATTTTTCGTGAATAAAAAAATGAAATATAAAGCATGTAAAAAAATAGAGTGTGACATGAAAAAAAAATTCCATCCATATATATTTAACATTTAATTATAATTATAAAACATTTCTATTTAACCATTTTAGAAAAGAAAAATTTATACATGATTAAATCATTATCATATATAAACAAACAAATTTGTAATCAAATAATATGAAAACTGAAAAAAAAAGTTAAATTATTTACACTTTGAATCAATCCTCTCATGATTTATAGATTTCATAGTAATGTAAGATTATTGATTATTTATTGTGTTGTGAAAAGTAGTTATGGGAAGCAAGTGCGCACGCTTTAATTGAGACGGGACACTACCCATAATCAAGTGAGTACTTTGGCCTTGAAGTTATAAATATCAGAATGGGCTTAGAGCCATGTCATCTAGCCACGCGCTCGGATACTAGATGATTGTAATTGGTGATTTGTTTTGCCGCTACTTCGCTAGCGCGCCTTCCAAAGCGATCAAAAGATAAGTCAGCCACGCAACAGAAAGTTGGGGAAAAAACGTCTAAATTTTTAATAAATTGGAAATTATGGCAACTACGATGGTTTTTTATTTTTTCGAAATAAGGAACGAATGAGAAATAATTATTATGTTAATATATTTTTTAATTTTGATTTATTTTAAAATGTATGATACTTTTTTGGTTATCGAGAATAAATTTGATGTAAGGAAATTAATATAATAAAAAAATATTATTCTCTTCGATTCCTAATATTTATCATTTTAAACTTTGAACTTTGATTCCTAATATTTATCATTTTAAAATATCAATGCACTTTTTAACAAGATTTTTCTAATTTACCCTTGCATTAATTAGGCAAGATGTTAAGTGTAGATTAATTTATAAGTTGGTAATTAAGAAGAAAGAGAATTTTATTATAAAGTAAAAGGGTTAAAGTAGTCATTTTATAGTGCATTGAATATCTTATTAGTTTTGATGAAAATTCTAAAACGATAAATATTAGGAACCGGAGGGAGTATTACTTTATGGGAATCTGAAATGGGGAATGAAAAATGGGGAAGATGGTTGGAGCAAAAACATTGTAGATCTTACAAAATGAGGTTTGGTAAATGAAATATGAGGAAAATGGCTGGACTTGCTCTTAATCGAGTAGTGTAGACAAATTCATACTAATTTGTGATTAAAAAATATTTCTATAGAAAATATTTGAACTTACTCGCTATTCAATTTATAAATTTGATAAACTCAATTACCTGATTTTTATACATAATAATTTAATTTTTTTATTCATTCTTTATTTATATGATTAAGTTAAATATCTACACAATTTTATCCTCAGTAAATATTAAATAATAAACTCGTTTCATGATAAAAAAAA
>CATIWQ010450516.1:0-10773 GCA_949673415.1 Euphorbia schlechtendalii | reverse complement strand
TTTACTCATTATTAACTAAATAGACAAAGAAATTGAAGTTAGATTTTTTTTACCTGATACACTTAGTCAGAAATAAGAGTAGAGGGTGCAAATGATGCAGTGGAACTAGAGAGAAAATAAAAGGAGAGGTGAGTAATGAGTTTGGAAAAAATGAATGTAGATAATCCATGGTTGGGGGAAGTTTTATAGTGTAAGAACCGAAACAATATGTTTCAGTTCTTACACAACAATATAAAATAAATAAAAAAAATTAAAAAAAAATAAAAATGTCAAAGAACCGAAACTCATGCCAGCAACCGAGGAAGACTTTGTCTGCCTCGGTTGCAGCGCAGTGCAAGAACCGAAACAAAAAGTTTCGGTTCTTGCACTTTAATTAAAAAAAAAATTAATAGAAATGACAGAAAAAGTTTCGGTTATTGTACAATTAAGAACCGAAATATTTTTTGTCATTTCTTTCTTGGTTAAATTGACTATATTTTGGGATTTAAATCTTAACCCAACTATATTTTGTTACTTTTCATCTACAGGAGTATTATTCAGGTTCAAAATCCCAAAAATATCTTGGATAAACATAATAGTCATTATCCTAGACTATAATATTTATTTTTGTCTATCATCGTCAACATAGAAATTAACAATGACATTAGTAAAGTAAGAAGATTTCTTGAATGATCACTTCTTCTATTGTTAGCCTTGATCAAGTTCCTTATAGATTCGCGAGTCTCCTTGTTCAATCCCTGCCATGCCTTGTTCTTCTTCGTAGGCAAATACCTGCTTGTACATGTTTTTTTATGATACAAAAGAAACCGAACTGAAAAAAGAGTGAATAAAAAAAGATGACCTGAACCCGGGGATGTAGACACTTGTTGTAGAATTGGAAATGAGGCGTATTTGGTGTTCCTGTAATTCAAAAATACGCTTCGCTTCTTCAAAACGACCACCAAAAAGAGTTCTAGAAATAATGTCTGCTGAGAGGCGATGAAACTCTTTATTCACTTCCATTTCCAGCTCATTTCTTCCTGATTCCTCAACCCTTTCATCCCATTTCTTCAGCATTTCCATGGTACTTGCCGCAATTTCTGGCACCCAACCCTATCAGACAACCAATTTTCAATGATTGCAGCACAATCGAAGCATATTTCTAGTATAAAACCAAAATATTTACTACATGAATCCAGCTCAAACAATGAAAATTGAGTGAGATTATACCTTAATAGGCTCAATTTTGAAAGCTTGGTTAGTGATCCGCCGGTGAAGAGCCCATTTCTCACCTTCTAGCCCAGCAATCCCTTCCGCGAATATAACCCTGGCTTGCGGATTAACCTTTACCTTCTCAAATCGACCGCCATTGTTCACCAGAACCTCCTCAATCATCTGCTGATCACCAACAGCCAACCTCGCCCTCCACCCTAGCCAGAAGAGGAAGGTCTTCCGTACATCGACGACCAACGCTGGAAAAATGGAACCGCGCGATGAAGCGCATCGGAGTTGGAATATGATGAAATCGACTTCAGTTTATTGCGGCGGATCTCGGCGGAATTTTCCCCGGCGAAAAGACTGTACCTAGGGCCGGCAATTCCTTGCTTGTTAAAGTGATGTTGGAGCCTGCGAGGGATCCATATGACTGAGTAAATAAGTTTGAGGATGAAGATAAGTACGAGTACAAGAAGCAAGACGAGAATCTGATGAAAATGCAGCTGCATTAAGATCAATAAGAATAAGCTCTGGCCGCCGGTAATTAATAATGTAATTAAAAATAAAAAACATAGTTGGTGGATTCATCTTTTTTGTTTGAAGCATAATTTGATGTCATTGAAGACGATTCAGTGTGCTTAAACAATGATTTATTCAAATTTTGGCTCTATCTTATTCACTCATTGGATACCTTTGCCCCAGCAGAAACCATTTTTTTTTTTTTGGACATTTGGGTGCACACTATTCTATTCAATTGTTACACCTAATATACGTAATAAGGTGACATGAAAGTATAGATTTTTACATATAATTTTTTAAAAGATTCATGTAACATTTTAATGAAGAATGGAGGTTTATTACATATTTAACATAAATTTTAAAAAGTTCATTGGAACATACTCTAATATCTCGATTCTAAAGTAACTATTTCATTTATCATTTTTGAGAGTTTGCTAAGAAATTAGTGTTAGCAACTCATTGTTCTTCTGTGAATCATTATTCCTTGGAAGTTGAAAATTTATTCTCATTTTTTTTTAAAATATCTTTTAGTAGAAAACCTTATGTTCAAATATATTGAATTTGCTAGTTGTTATGATGTATTAGATAAAATATTTTTCATGTATAGAAGCTTTTACACATCATGAAAGCATTGAAAAAGTTTCTACGTCTTGCAGTGAAAAAGTTGCTGTCTTCACAAATCCATGGCTGAGAAACCGGCAAAGCCTTTGTAATTTTTAGAAGGTTTAGATTAGCTTCGTTAAAAAAAATAGTATCACCAACTCATTCCAAGTTCTAATAAATAAAATTAAACTTGAATCAATCCTCTACGGATAATCAATTCTATATCCACTGAGCTCACTTGTTAATTTAAAACAAAACTGTCCTTATTAAAAATTCCAAAGTTCATAATGAGAAAATACACGCAAACAAAATTGTAAAATAATTTAAATTCTTCAAAATAATATAAAATTTTTGAATAATCTAAATGTTTTATTAAAATAGTATGTAATACAAAAACATATAAATTTTTATAATAGAACCAATTTCATTTCATATATTAATCGAAAACTACCAGTTTAAATAAGAATGAACCTTTAATCTAACTTTCATGCACGACTCCATTCTAAGTTTAAACGTGTACGGGCTAATGTGCTCATGCTCATATTCACAATTACTTCTTACTCTTTTTTTATTATAATGAAAAAACATGTGTATCTATCTACACTTTTAAAACATGTTCAAGTGACCAGTGGGTCGATTAGCTCACCCATGCCCTTTGTCCGTGCATCGGACTTGGAATCATATATTACAATAGAAACCTGGTCCAAACCCGCAAAGGTGAAAGATAAATTGAGCTTGAGAGCGAAACTCCACACCCAAACCAGGCCCGTCCTCGAATATATTATTCAAGCATGCTAAGTTGAACCTGAACATAACAATATTATTACCAACCAGCCCAAACTCAACCTAGCACGTCCATTCAACAGGTCTCCTACAAAGTCAACATTCGAATTGGAACTAATTAAGACGTGTATGTTTGATAAAATCTTAGTAAGACATTTTTTGCTTTACGGTTGTATAAGCATTTGTTTAAACAATTAACAACTATTCTTCAAAGGATGTTTCTACTTTTTTTGTCAAAATGAAACTGCAGTTGCACACATTTTGTTACAACTGTTCCTTTTTTTCTAATTCAGAGATAAAATTAATCAACAATGCTAAAGATAACTACAACAACAAAGTGTATTAACTGCACCAAAAGTCATATGTAATTGGTCTCTCATCTTGCATTTTAACTAAATCACAATTTTTAAGGTAACAATTTAATCGAATGAGATGATTTATTAATCTACATTTTCATGATGTCATACTTTATTTTCAAGAATTCGTTAAATGTTCAATAAAAATAATTTGCTAGTGTTTAAACATTAATTCTTCTCATCTTATTATTGGATATTGAAAGTTGAACAAATTAATAGGGGTGATAATGTAAAATTCAAAAAAATACATTGAAAATATATAAAATGATAATAAAAAAAATCAATATCTTTTACGCGGTCAGCATACTGGTTAATGCTCAGAAGTGGGACCGCATACTAATTCTTTTCAATAATAAATATCTGAAATGAACTTTTGAACTTATTTTTCTGTTTTCTGATTATAAATCCATAAAAACATGGCCTTAATTTATAATTTGGTTCTCCTGCAATTTGTTTCAACTCAGTTTGATATACATGCATATAACCGTAAAACCAAAGCAGAAGATCCTATCCCTATATATGTTGCAATATATATTTACATATTTATCATACCAATGAAAATAAATGGAAGAAAGTTTCTTTCAGTTTAAACTATTTCTTGGGATCTTTTTCTAGCATTTGGTATGGACCAAAACACAAACAAAAAATATTGGCATAATCCATCTGGTATTCAATCTCTTTAGCCGGAGACAAAAATACCCGGGCAAATCTGCTGTCTTTGCTCTCTAAAGGGTGCCTAAATGATTTGGCTATTTATCCGCTGCAGCATTTTCCCAGCCCTCCTCCGCATATCCTCCTCTGTAAGGCACAGCAAGGCTGAAATTGGCACCGTAGGAATTTAGTAAAGCAGAGCCAGCACCAATGCCCAGCCCAAGCAGGTCAAGCGTTGTTGGAGTGTTACCAAATAATGGAGCCGCCCCCATCATTAGGCCAAGGCCTAGCCCAGCATTGGTTTCTGGCTTCACAGCCCACTCTTGACCACCTGAGGGAGACGAATTGGACAACCCCAGACCGCTGAGGAACGAAGCGTTCGATGATTTTGCACCCATTTGAGTTGCTTTTTGAAGCAATGCGGTTGCTGACATGGCGGGTTGAGGGGGTGGAGTGTGGTGTTGAGGCTCGGCTTGGTCGGGGAAGAGGGTAGGGCTGTTCGGCAAGTAAAGCGAGAGCGATGGAGGTTGAGAATTCGGGATTTGGTTAGTGTATGAAGCAGTTGGTGGTGCAGTTACACTTGCAAAAACATTGCGAGTTGAGCATGAAGGGCTAGTGCTTGTTGCTGTTGCAGCTGAAATGTGGACTGGGTTCTCTGCTAATTCTGCCACAAAAAATAATGGATACCCAAATTATTGTTTCAGTGAAAAGGAAAATAAAGAAATGGACTTTTTTAATTATGGATACCAAAGCAAAGATAGTAAGTGGTTAAAATAAAAATACAAAGCTTTTGAGAGTAGTAAAAGCTAGAAGCAATAATGGCCTTCTTTTGTCCCATATCACAAGTTCT
Source organism: Euphorbia schlechtendalii (assembly GCA_949673415.1). NCBI lineage: Eukaryota > Viridiplantae > Streptophyta > Magnoliopsida > Malpighiales > Euphorbiaceae > Euphorbia > Euphorbia schlechtendalii. The sequence continues at coordinate 5,817 of CATIWQ010450516.1, read as the reverse complement.
TATTACTATTAGTAATTTACTACACTTTTTCAGCTTTTGAATCTTTGAGCTTTTTACTTCAAATGTGCAAATTGTGCCCCGTGAATAACAACAATTTTTCATTAATATATATAACTTGTTATAAAAAAACATGCACACGAAGACAATCAATTAAAAATTAAAACCACAAAAACACATGATTCAATCCCCCTATTTTGACCAACACAGCTAGCCTAATATATTTATTTATTATACCTGAGCTTTGGACTGACAGTCCCGGCGAAACCACAGTCGTGGACGGAGTAAGGGGCGGCGGAGGCGGGGATGTCACCGCATTCTTCACAATATTGACAGGTAAAGTTTGAGCTCTGGCACTCTCCTCCGCCAAAGCATCACAAAATGCCCTATGTGTAATGAAGCTATCTCTCCTAATTAGATATAATTATCCCACAGAAGAAAACCAATTTCAGTAACTAACAAACGAACAGATATTATGAAGAATAATTTTCAGCGTGTAAAAATGTCGAACACCTGGAGAACAAAGTGCCACAATCGCATTTATATTCTCTAGTGCCACAAGTTTTCATATGAGCCTTCCAATCTGACCGTACAGCGTATTTCTTCGAGCAACGTTCACACTTCCACTTCTTCTCGCCGTGTTTTCTCCAAAAGTGCTTCTTTATTCCGGTGAGATCACCGAGAGCTCTGGCCGGGTTATGGTGGACACAAGATTGCTCCGGGCAGACGTAGACTCGCTTCCGCGGCTCCTTACTGCTTCTTTGTTTCAGCTTCCAAGGTAAGTTGTGGCCTCGCCGGTGAAGCTGGAGATTCTGGTCCCGTTGAAAGCCTTTGTTGCAGATCTCGCACACGAAGCGATTTGTTGCCATTAGTGTTGTTGGCGATAGAGCTATCACTTCAGCACCTGGATCTGAGTATTAAAATGACGCACGGAAACACGGTTAAAAGCTGAAATCTAACAAATTCAATTGAGAAAGCAGAATTGAGATTTACCGGGCATTCCAGGGAGGTTTCGCTTCTTCTTCGGCGGCGGAACCGATAGAGCCGCCGCTTGATGGCTGAAAGACGGTGCAGTGGTAGCTTCACCGGAAGCAGTTGAAATCACTGTCATTTCTGTTGAATTTTCAACTTCTGCCATTTTGTTTCCTTCAAAGTTTGAATTTCAAATAAGCTTATAGGGTTTTCTATTCAAACATTAAACTAACGAAAAAATGGTGGAAACCCAAACCAGGGTGATTAAACTTTAGAACATGAGAAAAGGTAGAAGAACTAAATTGTAAAATGGAAGAATGAATTAACTCAAATAATCAAAATTTGAGCTCGAATACAGAGATTTTTTTATTGTTTTCCCCGAGAAATGTACGAAAAACGAGATAGAAATCCAATTTTTCAGTAAGAAAAGATAACCACCGATTGAAAAGCTGAAACTCGGTCGTTGAATCGGTAACGGAGCTTCAAATTCCGATAAGGCGGCGGCATGAGTTCACACTATTATCTCTGAAAATAGCTACAGACTGAAGGTTGAACCATGAAGAGAAAGGGGGAGAGAGTATTCGAATGAACGAAAAAAGATACAGAAAAAACTAATTTACAAAAAGAAATACAATGAATTAAAGCGGCGCCAATAAACCATGGTTAATAAGAACAGTAACCGTGGTTTGCTGTTTTCCCATGATCTACGGCTACTAGTGTCTGTTAATGGCTGCTAAAGAAAATCTGTCGGTACACGTGTCTCAACATGTTATTTGTTGACATGTGTCGGGAGGATTCGGATCAGCCGGTGCTCCCGTTTAGGTTCTAATATTTCTTTTACTACACGGTGGGTTATTCTTTTTTTTCATTTTCTTTATTTGTAATATGAATTTAATTTTTTTTATTTTTTCTGTTATTATTATTAATTATTCGTTTCGATGTTGAAAGATCGTAATTTTAGAATTTTCATCAAAATAAATAAAACAATTACTACTCTATTAAAATTATTAATTTATTCCTTTTACTTATTATAAAAAAAAATTATCATTAAGTATTACCTTATAATTTTATATTATACTTAATCTCTTTCATTATTAATACAATGGTAAATTAGGAAAAAATTATTGAATGTCACATTAATATGTAAGAATGACTAATAAAAAGAAATGAAATCATGGTTAAAATGATAATCTTTCAACATCGAACGTAGTACTTATAAATTGAGTTATAATTCGGTAAGTAAAAAGAAAAAGATTTCTAATATAAAAATCAAATTTTGATTTAGTTGTTTTGAGTGTAATAAATTTGTCATTTATATTGAGGAAAAATGTTAAAAAAATAAAAGAATAATATCATTTTAAATATAATTTTTTAATAAGTGAATTCATATTTTTATCACGCATATCATGATAAAAAAATATAAATAAGACATGAAATGTATTTTTTTCTAAAAAAAAAAATTCAAGATAGTTAGAACAGAAGAAGTGAGATTATAAAATACTCCATATACTGTAAAGTATTAATCTTCAATCTCCCAAAACAAAATGGAGAGTTAAATGTGCATAAAGAACTCTTTATGCCATGAATTGTTGTCTATTACCGTTTGGTCATTCGGATTTTTGTTAACCTTGTTTTCTTTTTCTTTTTAGTTTCCTTATACATAAATGTTAAAAATATAAAGGATAAAAAACACCAAGTTATGAAACAACACATTTTAATTCACACTACATAGTATTTCTTACTTTTCAAATTTGTAAGAAAAATAACAATATTAACTAGACTTATGCTCAGCTGAGTTTGGTAAATGAGAATGGCAATTTGGATAATAGGAAATATTGTACTTAATAAGTAAAGAATGGAAGACTTAAATTATCAAAAAATGTCCTGCCCTGAACTTTTAAAATGATCCCTTAGCTCCCTCAACTTTAAAAATGTGACATTCCTCAACTTTCAAAAAATGCACCACTTTGCTGCAACAATGTCACGTGTCATCTTCTGGTTGGTTTGACTTTTTAAATATGCAATTTTTTTGATTTTCTCTCTCAAATCAGAAGTTGATATGTGGCACTGAGGGAGCAAAGTGATGCACATTTTTTAAGTTGAGAGAGCTACTTTTTGTAAAATTGAGGAAACTACGAGATCATTTTGAAAGTTCAGGGAAGCAGCAGAATTTTTGAGACAAGTGATTATTAAGCAAAGTAGAATAAATATCTTGTTGGCGTCGTCATGTGATATGTTCCAATACATTATCATTAAATGCGTTGAATATACAAAAGTGGTTTCGAATTTTGTAAAGCGGCTTTCTTCGGCGTAATTTTCCTTTGCGTGTCCTATTTTTAATATTAGATGTAACTTTGACTCTCGTTGTGATGTTCACCTACGATGTTAGGTGGACCGGACCACTCGTACATGTGGCGCGTATTACTTACCAAAAAATATGCATGTCCAGTTTTTAACTTAATTACCAAAAATATCCCTGTCCAAGTAAAGATGATTTATACAGTGTTTGAGAAATCATTACAATTGAAATGTATTGTCATCTTATTTTTTAATTTTTAATATATTCAATTATTTAATCAAAATATAAACTTTCCTTAGCTACTTGTGTTTGTCTTTTCCAATTTCATTTCCTCTCTCCTTTCCATTCTTTTTCTTTCATTCATCCTTTTGACTTTACTCTGATAGCAAAATAGTATTTTCAAATCAATATTGATTTTTCATCTGCACAATTTCTTCATTTATAAATTCCAAACTTTTAATCATTGCAACTTAATTAATTTTTCAACAAAATCTACTTCCATCACGTTTCCTTGACTTCAGAATGGAATCTCACAAATGCAATCCCCTTACGACTTGGATTGACAAATATTCAGAACTGTATTGATGGAACGATGCTTTAAGAATTTCAGTTTCACATACTATTAGGATTTTCATTAGTGTGATTAATTAATGTACGGCTATAATTGAAACATCTATGATCATTAACATGCTACGATATCCTAAGTGTTTGAGTCGGAAAGTACATTCTAAAAAATTGGAAACAAATTTTATTTCAAAACAAGCTCTCGAATCCTTCATCAAAACCATGCCACGGATGATTCTCAATTTAATCCCTTTAGTTTCTCTTAATCAAATACCATGTACTCGGGTTAGGTTTACCCAATCCCATGAGAACTAGTTTTGCAGTTTTTTGGTTGTTTTCAGTAAGAGTGGAAATGTGAAATCTTATATTTTCCAAGAAAGAAGAAGCGGCATAGGAGAGATTGTACGCAATTTAATGGCAATTAATGAAGATGGCCGAAACAGGAGGCACGTAGTACTGGGATCGTTAACAATGAAAGTGCATGGATAAATTCGTTTTATTTTAAATGCATTTGATGATTAATTATATATTGTTCAATTTTCATATTTTATGTCCTAGATTTAGGAACATGGCAGAAGAATGAGCATGATCGTATAATATCAAAACTTACAATGCATTGCAGTACCCTGAATGCATTGTATTGTATTGTAGAATTTTCGTATAAGTAAATTGATTATGTTAAGTTCCAAAGTGTACTCGTCACTATATAGCATGGTATGTCAAAAAATCATGCATTATTAAAGGTATTTATGAGTTAGAAATAGCATGACGTTAAGTGGAACGTAAATAAAAAGTAACACTTGTTTGTTGAGCACCCGAGCCTCCTCGTAACACGAACGGTCTTAAAATCAAGTTATAAATAATTTAATTCAGTTACATTGAATAAATTCAATAAAGTTTCTTAAGCCTCCTATATGAACAATATGCATAATAAGAAATATGAGCGTTGTCGTCATTCTTCACGCTTGTGCCCCAAAATTGTCATGACTTGTGTTTTTTATTTAGATCATCAAACCACGCAAGATCCGACCCACACTTAGATTGGGTCGGGCTTACATCATTAGAAGTTAGCCCATGAGCTATACATTTTTTAAAAAATTTTGAGATAGGCTATACGAAATCGTACATATGATATTTTTTATTTAAATTCATTAAACTCCCTCCTTTATTAAAAATTGACACGCTAAAGTTGTTTATCTATGCAGATGTTAAATTAATTAAAATAATAAAAAAACTTATTTACTCCTATGATTTTTGTTGATTTGAAGGGTGATGGTTATTCTTTTTTCATTTATAATGTGGATTGAACAAGGATAAAATAGATAGAATGTACATTGAAATTTTAAAACGACACTTCTTTAAAAAAAATTTAAAATACTCTAAAAAAAAATTTAAAAAGAGATGCAGTACTTAGTATAACATGGTATTTGAATGTTTAATAAAAAAACATGAAAACCCAAAACAATTATAAATGTAATAAATAAATATATTATATATTGTTTTGGACCGAGCTAATGTGTTTATTTAAATACCAAGTTTAACCTTTTGAATTCAAGCTCTAATGGTATTGCTCTCAAAATGTGCTTAGTAGAGAATGATCGAGTTTCTTTGCGGAACTCGTTGAATTGGCTCGAGTAAAATGAGTATCCCGACACGTGAATAAATCTAAATTAAAGTGGCAATAGATGAGTGGTATAAGAGAGGGTATTAAATCGCTCTGTTTTAAAAGGCAGTCAAGGCGGCCGCTTTAGGCGACGTCTACGCGAGATTTTTTGGAACATCGCTCCGATTTTATATAATCGGACGGTCAAGGTGGAAATTGTAGTCTAAACTCAGAATAGTGTCGTCAAAGATCAGAAAAGTGTTGTCAAAGCAGAGAAAAGTGTCACCAAAACTTAAAAAATGTATCGTCAAAGCCTAGAAACTTGTTGCTACGTGATTTTATAAATTTTATTATATAAAAATTAATGTGTTATTTAAATTTA
>CATIWQ010450492.1:0-38175 GCA_949673415.1 Euphorbia schlechtendalii | reverse complement strand
CTTGATATTTTATCAATGACATCACGCATTCTCATAAGCATATACATATGATTTTTAGCACATGTGACACATCATGTCATGAAATTAATTTGGGTATAAATGGATTTCCCACAATAATTTTCAAATGATTTGACTCTTGAGGGAAAGTGAGAGACAAATACATGTACTTAGACAACGCGTGTTAGCAATTATCTCATCATAAAAGGATGAAAGACCAATGGAAAGATCTCCAAGCACGAAATGTCCACTGACATACACAAAGATCACAAGGATCAGAGCTGGAATAAGGCCAAAATGTCAGACTGCGACAACTGGCGCAATGCCACAAGGAAGGAGTCAGACCGTTAAACACATCAATGATTCCATCACCACCATTCATAAGACCCAACAATTGGTGTAATGTCATAAAGAATGAGTCAGATCAATGAACAAGTCAACAACTCCATCACACGGATCCCTATCATTCAGAGTTAGACCGATGAACACGTCAACAATTCCTTTACACAACTCGCTACTATCCATGGGGCAATCATCACACCATCAAAGGAAACGCTAATGATCAAAGACTCATCATCACGTACATCTAAAGCCAGTGAAGCGGTGCAAGCACCAACCAATCGGTAAGAAATGCTAAACGAGACAACAACTGAACTCGTGGACATCAACAGGGACCGATCAACCAAATCTACCCAAATCAACCAATTGTTATCACGTATAGGTGAAAGAATTAAATCAATAAAAAGCGGTACGACCAAGAAAATAAATTTGTATTTAGCCTATCAATTAAACACTCGGTTAGTTGAGCAAAAATTAGGGCTTCCTTTCAAAACGCAAAAGGAATAGTTTGCTGAGTTGAAAACCCGAAAAGGGCTTCGAGAGAACCACATTGGTTAGAAAACCTGAAAGGGCTAATCAATGGTAGGAGTCAAATCATTTGAAACATTTATACCCCTGTTAAAGTTCATCAATGAATTGTCATTTTTGCTTAATCTTTATGCATATGTTTATTTTGATTGCTTGCATGCCAATGGTAGAATATCGCAAGTAAACATCAAAAAAATAAAAAAATAATAAATAATAATAAATAATAATAATAATAATAATAATAATAATAATAAAGTCTGCTAGATTGAAAACCTAAAAGGGTGGTTCAGGCAAAAATTAGGACAAGGTTCGATAGATTAAAAACCCGCAAGGGCGATCTATGCAGAAATTAGAACCAACATCAAATTCATCATCTCCTCCTCTGAATGGACGTGCAACACTTCAGACAAACGGCTTCCAAATGATCATCGCCAATATAGTGCGAGATCAATGACTCATCAGACCATATCTAAGTTCTGAACTCGAATTTGATTCAATGAACCCATGGTCGTCGCTCTGAGGGAGTCACTCATGGAATCTTCAACGGGACAAACCCTAGGGGCAACCAAGCACCAGCATGAGGGAAGGCTTTTCAATGAATGAAGTCAACAATGCCTACAACAAACAAACATGCATTATGTGATAAATAGTATTCATGCATAAATTCATTCATACATGCATACGCATCATGTCACTTATAGGTCAAGGTGATGGCCCATTCAAACCAAAAGTCAATTCAAGAGGAACCTCCAAGTCCACAAGAGGAACCTACAAACAAGACAATGGCCCATTTAAACTAAAAGTTAATTCAAGCCTACCTAGGCCTCTTTTAAGCAACATTGCAACATCACAAAAGCCTCCCAAAACAACGGAGCAATCATCGGAACATCCTCGAAAATCTCAAACTCAAATTTCCACATTTATCATGGGCCTGAAGAAAAATTTCTTAGAACCCCAATGTTTTAATTCTTGATTGAAGGGGCAAAAATTTTTACTTCCAGCAATCTCAATCAATGAATTAAAACATATGTCAGAAGTATATATAATAAAATTCTTCATTTTTGCAGGTACCCCTTCGACTCACAAGGGGCATCCAATGCAGACTTTCTACAGTCTGTGTACTTTCTATGACTTTCTACAGTCCATTCAAACTTTTTACAGTCACTGGACCTATTACGGTCCACATCTCCCTAACTTAGTACAGTCATCCGAACCTATTACAGTCCACATATCCCTGACATAGTACAGTCATCCGAACCTAGTACGGTCCACATTCCCTGACTTATTATAGTCACCGGACCAATTACGGTCCTCATTTCTTGACTTATTACAGTCACCAGACCTATTATGATCCTCATTTTCTTAACTTTTCACAGTCATCCGAACCTTCTAAGGTTCAAAAATCCTAACTTTTAACAGTCATCTGAACTTTCTACAATTCACACCTTGTCTCAGCAGTTTCGAGTGTCATGGTCAACTCACAAGAGGCACACAATTCAGACCATAACGGTCAACCATCTCGCAGTGGATTTCAACAAAGATTGACAGCAGTCAACTTATTATCAAAGGCATGGAGCACACGGCTTTCATCCTTTCCCCAGAAGTTCTGAGTGTCACGGTCAACTCACAAGGGGTATATAATTCATACCACAACGGTCAACCATCCCACAGCGGATTTCAATGAAGACTCACAACGGTCGACGTATTATCAAAGGCATGGAGCATAGGTCTTTCATCCTTTCCCTAGCAGTTTTGAGGGTCACGATTAACTCACAAGGGGCAATCATTGTCAAATGGGCAATTCACAAGGGGCACGGAGAGGCCAAATCCTCGACAACGATGCACCAAGATGAAAGCTTCCAAGCCTCATCCCCAAAGAGTGCCAATCGTGACTGGGCAGGTATTATCTCTAAACCCCGTTGCTCTTTCAATCGTGGGACCATACTGATCTCATATCAGCAGTGATCCCACGTGGGGCAGTCTGTGAGCATGGGATTTTTACTCCTGACTCACAAGTTCGATGATGAAGCTATAAATTTCCCTTGTTAGCGTTTTACATTTTGCGGGGTCCCAAAATCATCCAGAAATTATCTGCATTGTTTCTTTGGGCCTCATTTCTCATAAAAAGCCCAAACAAATAAAAAGCCCGCATGTATAAGCCATATCGTTAACGATATGATTGATATCGTTAATGATATAATGTGATATCGTTAATGATATCGACCACCATCGTTAATGATAACAACCCCCGTCGTTAACGATATCAACCCCCATCGTTAACGATATCGATTATGCAGACAGTTAGCAAAGGTTGGCCTCGCATTTTTCAACGACAAAACCCATTTTCCACCCATAAATCCGAACTTTTAGCCTCTAAACAAGCTGTCAACTTGCAGCCAACAGACATGGGTGGAAAAATGGGGCAATGGGATAAAATTGGTGGGTGAACCACCTAGACTTTTGGATTGAAGGGAGCCCATAGGGGCTGGTTTTCTTGAGAGAAAAGGGGCAGCAAAAGAGAGAAAAAAGGGGGATGAAATTCTGGAGAAGAAGGAGAAGAGAGAGCTCCCAATCCCTCCAAAAATCCTAGCCAAAAAGCCACCTCAATCCAAAGCAAAAGCTACCACAAATCCCACACACAAACAACACAAAGAAACTTCAAAACTTTGAGATTTTAGAGCATTTCTAAGATCAAAACTCAAGGGAGGAAGTAACTCTTGTTCTTCCCTTTCTCATTTCACAAACCATATCCCAGAAGTTTCAGCCTTCCCACCAAAGGAGATTTTTACTCTTCATTTCCGCCGAAAACCGGTAAAACCGAACCACAGAAACGAGGAGGACTTTCCGGGTGTTTTCATGGACCAAACAAAGTGGATTCATAGGTACTAGGTAAGCCTCTGAGTTCTTAGATTCGTGCTTACATTTACATTCGTTTTGCGTTTTGAAGTTTCATTTTGTTTTCAGTTATTATCATTTTCTGCGCACCATTCTGTCTTTCGCGATTTTCCATATGAACTTAAATCTTTTTTAACATTTTCATTACATTAAAATATTCTATACATTCTGAGATTTCCGGAATGATAAAGATCATCAAAATCCGTTAAGTATAGCAAAAGTTATGGTTATTTGAAGTTTAGAGTATGGTTTTTGCTGTGTTTTGCTGTTTTTGCATGGTTATTGCAGGTCTGGAGAATCGATATCGTTAATGATATCACCTGATACTGTACAATGATATCACATGATGCCATTAATGATATTAGTGTTGGCAGAATGCATTTTTGCTTCGTTTCGCTCCATTTTGAACCGTTTAAGCCCGGAATGACCCGTTGAGACCATCCTGAGTTTGGAAATGCATCATTGGTGGTAACAAACCTCTGATTTATAATTATTTCTGATTTATATATGATTTATTGATGTATTAATATGTCAATTAAAATTTGGAGCAGCAACAAAAGCACTTCGGGCCATTTATATCGATATCGCCCGTCACAAGGATGTCGATAACGATGTGAATGACGTCGTCACCGTTCTTAATCCGAATGATGACTATATTAAGCATGTTTTTACTAGATTTAAATTCCTAAATGTTGTTCTAGGTCACCCCCATGAAGGGAATATAACATATTCCCGGATAACCATCCTCACCATTTTTCCATGCGGTCATTTTCACTAATAAAATCGACCAACATATTTGTAAAAAAATGAACCATTTTTATCTCAATTAACAACTTTGAATCATCGATGTTTTAACTAGGCCACATGGGCCTCGCTAAAATCAAAATCGAACATACATGGTACACTTGGTACATATGTGTAAATATTGCGCTGTATTTCGTGCTAACCTTTGTGGATGCAGGTTAGATGCATGCCTAGGATTTAATTTCCTTCGGGTATCGCATTTTGTTCATTTTTGGGATTGTAATTAATAGATTGGGGGGGCAGTTACATCCCCCCGAGTTGTGTAATTTATTAATTTACTTTTCCGCATTTATTTAATGTTTTCCGAAATTTACTTACCGTTTTATGCATGCGCGATGAACCTAAACTGAAAACATCTAGTTTAGTTTGAATATTATAAACGTGGTTTCTCCCTCATGGTGTAATTTAACTCAAATGATGACGAAATAGATAACTCATCTCGGACCCGAATCTCTACTCTGTGGTACAGATTAGGCATATGGATCTAAGCTGTACAAAAATTTCCCGGAAGAGCTGATCCGGGTGGCGACTCTGTAACACAGACTAGGGATTCTAATCTCGAGTCTTTTGAATTTGTAATGCATTTTCAACCAAACCATGGTCTCCTTAAACGGAACCTCTTTTCCAACGTGCTCTTCCAAGAGCCACAAATCCATAGTTTTCGAAAACCCCACACCCCATCTCACGGGGCGAGTGCCTTGTGGCATCCGCGCGGGACCTACCAAAACGTCATCTGCTCACTACGGTCCATGCAAAAATTAAGACAAGGTTCGATAGATTGAAAACCCGCAAGCGCGATCTATGCAGAAATTTGAACAAAAGAAATATTAAATTCATCATCTCCTCCTCGGAATGGTACATGGCATTATAGACCTCCAAAATGTTAGGCATATGGCTCCCAAGCGACTCATCTAGATCTTCCTCAAACCAGATCCAATCTTTGAACTCGAATCTGATTAAACAAACCCATGGTCGTCACTCTAAGGAAGTTATCCATGGAATCCCTAACAATATAAGTCTTAGGGGAAACCATGCACCAGCACAAGAAAAGGCTCTTCAATGAATGAAGCCCTCAACACCTACAAATAGACGAACGTACATTATATGATAAACATTTTTTATAAAATCACGCATACATTACATTTGCATCACGTCATTCACAGGTAAAGATAATGCCAAACTAGGGCAACATCATCCCAGCAAACAATAAGCTCCACCTCTACTTGGGGACTTAAAACACCAATAAAGACGATGGCCCACTAAAGCCTAAATTCAACATTGCATCACAAAAGTGTTCTAAAACAACGAAGGGGTCTTCGGGACACCCCCGAATTTTCATTTATTCATCATGTTTTAATTTTTGATTGAAGGGGCAAAAATTTCTGCTTCGCATAAACTCAATCAAATAATTAAAACATTCATCATAAAATATATTGACATTACACTCTTCTAATTTATCACAGGAAACAAGTCAATATCCTACTAAGGAAATTCAAGGCCACCTTTGAATTAGATTCAAGTGTGTGACCTCATAGGATCCCTAAGCATTGAGCCGCTAGAGATTAACCTAAACTTGGCTACCCATTTGGGAACCTTTAGGCTCAGTGTTCAAGATCGATATGGAACCCGATAGCCCTAGACAATCAAGTGGGTTTTCTATCAAAGGTATATGATCCCTCAATACTTGGAACGTCACATGCTTTTGATATGTCTTGGTTCTACAGAGGTAACCAATACAATACACTCCTTCCATCAAGTTAATTACCATCCAGTTTATTGAGCTTGGATTAAGTGTTAGCTCATGTAATAGCCGTAACTATCCTGGAATTGAAGTTATTCATGAAGAACACCACTAAGCCAGTATGTATCAAGATTGACTAGAAACCCGTTCTATCAATCTTATACTCTGATCAGAGATTTGTGAGTGTGTTATTTCAATAAGGGGCCCTAAGGTAAATCTCCCATTATATTACTATATCAGGAGAGATGGATCTCATCTTGACTACTCGACTTACCAACATATGATCATCACTATACCCGTAATCACCCATGTTATCTTGATTGCTAAGGTATGAATAAGTGTGACCCAAAGTATAGCAACTCCTATATAAGGTAACTAGTATCTTAGGTTTGAGGATACTTGTACTACTACTGCAATAAGACATTACACCAACACATGGATATACTTATTTCCGAGTGTCTGTCTTATAGTGGTCTCCAATGTATTACCCAAATACATCCATGTGTTAACACAAGGTACCACCTTTAGCTTGTGAGATCGGCTACTTAGATCTAATCTGAAGAGTAAGCCTACACATGCTAGTCTATTCGCTCCATTGATGTCTAGTCTCAATTAAACTATGACTAATGATATTGACACTATTCATAGTAACATGTATGTGCGGTTCTCACACCACATAGCTCCCACTATGTTCTCGCACTTTTATGATATGAAGAAGTCACGGACTTTATCTTATCAATGCGCATATATATAATACTATACATATATGATACCAGTGAGATACATAAATAAACAAGAAAACACTGATAAGTAACAAAGATGCCTTGATTATTTTCATTAATAATAATCTAAAACTATTTGTACATTATTACTAATTAAGACATATCACCCTAATTTCCTCTAGGGTATACATCATGTCTAACAAGTTACTGTCCTTGAAGATTGGGAACTCCTAGCAGATTATGGATCTGAAGAGATTACTGCGTTCGAAATGAGCTAGGAAGTGAGAGCTTATCATGCTTGTAAAGTTGATTCTTCCCAAGACAAGATCTCTCAGCAGCTACACCTATTTTTAGAGGTGTGTGGTCTACCATATGGTAAAGGGTAAGCAACTCAATTGTTTGGTGTTGATTCTTCATCACTTGACCAAAATTATTACCATCTACCATTACGGTTACCTCATCACTACTCTTAAGAAGGTTGTGAGATTGGATGTCTCATCCTTTATGGATGGACTTGGTGAGATGCTAGTTCCACTGAAGAGAATGCTAGATAGGAGCCTCTTCAACAAGTTGAAGAATAAGCAGGTCCACACTCGCTAAACAAAGGCTTAAGACATCAAGCTGAAAAAAGCTAAGGTTGAACCCACTATTTTCCCCAAAGCTGTGTTGAAATAAGATGAGGATGCCTTCATGGTTGATTTTGAATACTCCTGCAAGGGAATAACAGATAATGTGCTGGTTAATCAAGATAGTTGTTGAACATGCAAGAAAGCAAGGTGGAATTTTCAAACTTAAAATTAGCCTAAGGATATCCTAAGCATTCCATTATTAATATGATCTAGGTTAAAATGTTCCATAGATGCTTTTAGGTTTATAAAGCTTATGAAAGAAACCTAGCATCTAATGTTTAGAGCATTACAAATTGATGCGTTCTTCCTCTCTTTTGGTAGTAGTGTTCCCTTTGAGTAATTTGATAGAACTTCATTAGCACAAGCTTCTAAACTAGGAGAGCCTCTATGATTGATCTACATTGATCTTCACCGACCAAAACCTCATTGAGGAAGAACCCACTAATGAGCAACAGCTGCTATACCGCTCGAAAATCAACCCGAAAATAAACTAAGAAGGCTCACTTTAGATAGTGCCTTCGAAAGAATTCTTTTATTTTTTGGAGAAACTCATGAAGGATCTCGCACAATAATAGAAGAAGGGGGAGTTAAATAGAGAGAGAAAATCTAAGCTTAAAGCTATTTTTCGATGTGTATTATGAATAAAGAAAGGAGCTAGAGGTCTATTTATAGGGAAAGAGGGAGTGTTAGACTCCCCTTCAATAACTAGATGGGATGGGAATATTCCGATCTCATCCTTGTCAGGTTATCCGCGTGGGTCAAGGAGACCCACAAGCTATCCCGCCTGGGTTGCAAGGGAAGCCATAACAGGCTTCCCTTGCTTTACCACAAGCCTAGGCTTGCAGCCCACGCAAGCATTGCTATGGGCAGCGCTTACGCGTGGGCTTACATTGTGCGCTAGCTACTCGTAAGCTTTTCAGCTCATGAGGCAACGGTGCGGGCCTCACTTTTAAAAACATGTGTTCATTTTGGGGCCTACTCGTAATGGGAAGAACTCCCTTGCTCGCTCTGTGTATTATTTTCTATTTCATCTTGATTCCTTTTATCTATTAATTTGATTCAACCAATTAATAAATCGTCTAATTGATTCCACAACTTATGTTTTCGGCATAGACCTAGTCTATAGGTTCTTTACTTAGTCCGATAAAGACCAAAAGTGTTTAACCTCGTAGGATCCCAAAGTATAGAGCCAATAGAGGTTAACCTAAACTTAGCTTCTCATCTGGGATCCTATAAGCCTAATGTTCCAGACCGATATGGAACCCGATAGCTCTAAATGATTAAATGGACTTTCTAGCAAAGGAGTATTATCCCCTGATACTTGGAATGTCATGTAATTGTGACATAATCAGGTTCTGCAGCAGTAACCAATACAATACACTCCTTCCATTAGGTTAAGTACCATCTAGTTTATTGAGTTTGGATTAAGTGTTAGCTCATGTAATAGCTGTAGCTATCCTAGAATTAGACTTGATCATGAAGAATACCACTCAGCCATATGTATCAAGATTAAATAGAAATGTGTTCTATCAATGTTATACTCTAATCAAAGGTTTAGGAGTGTGTTACTTCAACAAGGGGCCATAAGGTACATTTCTCATTAGATCACTATATCAGGAGCGATGGATTCTATCTTGACTACAACGCTTACCAACATGTGATCATCGCTATACTCGTAATCACTCATGTCATCCTGATGAGGGTATGAATAAGTATGATATAAAGTATAGCAACTGCTATACAAGGTAACCAGTATCTCAGGTCTTAGGATACTTGTACAGTTACTACAATAAGAAATGACACCAACACATGGATATAGTTATTTCCGAGTGTCTGTCTTATAGCTGTCTCCAATGTAATACCCGAATACATTCATGTGTTAACTCAAGGTACCACCTTCTGCTCGTGAGATCAGCCACTTGGATCTAATCCAAGGAGTAATCCTACACATGCTAGTCTATCCGTTCCAGTGATGTCCAGTCTCAATGAAACTATGACTAGGGATATTTATACTATTCATAGTAACACATATGTGCAGTTCTCACACCACATGGCTCCCACTATATCCTCGCACTTTTATGCTATGAAGTAGTCATAGACATTGTCTCATCAATGAGCATTTACATATTTAATATTAAACATATATGACACTAGTGAGATACATTAATAAACAAAAAGCACTAATAAGCAACAAAGATGCCTTAATTATTATTAATAACAATTCGAAACCGTTTGTACATTATAAATAATAAAGATATATCACCCTAATTTCCTGTAGGACTATCTGGTGGATGTTCATGTTCGGATTCATTGTTCAACCTAGACATAAGATAGAATTTGTTTAGACATTTGCATATGTACATGCGTTTAATCTAATGTCTTTTATTAAACACATATTCCCTACTATTTTCCCAACATTTAAATAGCCCCTTCTATTCAAATTCAAGAAATTTGGTTGAAACTATTTTCCTTAGTAGGTAGCATCCATAGCCACTCATTATGACCCCCACTATCGTAGGTTAAGCCACAACTAGATGACCATGGTTGGAACTCGTCCATTTACTTCTCTTGCAATTGCTACTTCACTTGAGTTCTCTTTTTTGAGATGTGCATACCCAATTGTACGACTCCTCAAATGTGTCTCCAATTTGGCATTAGCTCCAATAATATGGATAACTAACCCTCTTTGGTTAAGGCTTTAACCCCATATAGTCTCATGACCAAATACATGTTAAAGGAAAGCATGTTGTACAT
Organism: Euphorbia schlechtendalii; assembly: GCA_949673415.1. NCBI lineage: Eukaryota > Viridiplantae > Streptophyta > Magnoliopsida > Malpighiales > Euphorbiaceae > Euphorbia > Euphorbia schlechtendalii. The sequence goes on along the minus strand of CATIWQ010450492.1, from coordinate 27,766 downwards.
GTTCTTACATCTATTAATAAGGTTCGTACGACAAGTTATGATGGGAAGACAATTATCGCCTTAATATTGTTGTAGGGATTTCATTGGTGCCACTGGTCTCACCCTAGTCTAGATCTTATACGATAGATATGATTATGAAATAATAATTCCAATTTATTAGGAATTATTAACTCTAAGGGAACATGCTCTAGACTAGTATATCATAATCATTCCACTATGCCAAGACTCCACATAGCATGCAAAGTAAACAAGCTCCATGTTTAAATTCCTGCACCTATGTCTATAAGTTTTAATTTAACAATTTAAACCACATTTGTAAAACCATATGCGGAATCTAATTCCCATACTAGAAATCGACTAAGTCATAAAAGTCCCTTGGGTACTCTTGAATCGAATACTGATGGTGATTTCCAAGTAGGAGAGGCCCGTTAAAAGTGAATGAGCAGCCTTATCCAATCCTTGCCAAAATCACCACGGGCACTTTGATTCATTGTACCATGGACAACTATGATTTAAAGATTTCGTTCTTTAATTGAGTGAAGTACAGGACGACCCTTAATTAAAGCATTTACACGTGTGATAAAACATTGCTAATTTTATATGATAATCACCTAGACTAAGTTTGAACAAAACCTTAATCTAGTTATCACATCATTTTCTATAATAGGAATTGAACCCTAAGTCATGCATAGCATACTTTAATCAATTAATAGAAAATCACATTTTAACATATTATTATCTATCATGCATAGCATAAGGCATGCTCTAATACCACTACTGGTTAATCAAGACAACTGTTGAACATGCAACATACCAAGGTGGAATTTCAAAATTTAAAATTAACCTAAGGATCTCGTAAACATACCATGATAGATATAATCTAAGTTAAAACATTTCATAGATGCTTTTAGTTTTATAAAGCTTATAAAAGAAGCATTACAAGTTGATGCATGCTTTCTCTCTTTTAGTAGTGGTGTTCCCTTTGAGTAATTCAATAGATTTTCATTAGCACAAGCTTCTAAACTAGGAGAGCCTCTATGATTGATCCAAATGGATCTTTACCAATGATGAACAGCAGCTGCTAGACCGCTCAAAAATCAACTTGAAAATAAATTGAGAAGGCTAACTTTAGATAGAGCCTTTAAAAGAATTCTTCGACAGTTGGGATAAACTCACGAAGGATCTCGCACAACAATAGAAGAAGATGGAGTTGAATCTAGAGAGAAAATCAAAGCATAAAGCTATTTTATGATGTGTGTTATCACTAAAGAGAGGAGCTGGAGGTCTATATATAGGGAAAGGGGGAGTGTTAGACTCCCCTTCAATAACTAGATGGGATGGAATATTCCCATCCCATCCTTATCAAGTTAGCTGCACAGGTCAAGGAAATCCGCGAGCTACCGGCACGAGGTTCAGTGGAAGCTGAGCTTGCCCTGCTCTCTCCCGGGGCAGTCACACGGGCCCCACTTTGAACAACCAGTGTTTGTTTTAGGGCCCAGTCGCAATGGTAAGAATTCCTTGCTCACTCTGTGTATTTTTTCCTATTTCCTCTTTAATCCTTGTAATTATAAATTTTGTTCAACCAATTAATAATTCTTCTAATGGATTCGACATCGACATAGACCTAGTCTATAAGTTCTTTACTTTGTCTAATAAAGACCCCAAGTGTGTGACTTCATAGGACCTAAAAGTATAGAGCCACTAGTGGTTAACCTAAACTTGGCTTCCCATTTGGGAACCTTTAAGCTTAGTGTTCCACATCGATATGGAACCTAATAGCTCTAGACGATCAAATGGGATTTCTAGCAAAGGCGTATGATCCCCCGATACTTAGAACGTCATGTGCTTGTGACTTGATCCGGTTCTACACTAGTAACCGATACAATACACTCTTTCCATCAGGTTAAGTACCATCTAGTTTATTGAGTTTAAATTAACTGTTAGCTCATGTAATAGCCGTAGCTATCCTGGAATTAGACTTGTTCAAGAAGAACACCACTAAGCCCTTACGTATCAAGTTTGACTAGAAACCCGTTCTATCAATCTTATACTCTTATCAGAAGTTTATGAGTGTGTCACTTCAGCAAGGGGCTCTAAGGTACATCTCCTATTATATCACTCTATTAGGAGCGATGGATCCCATCTTGACTACACAGCTTGATAACATGTGATCATCGCTATACCCATAATCACCCGTGTCATCTTGATCGCTAGGGTATGAATAAGTATGACCCAAAGTATAACAACTCTTATACAAGGTAACCAGTATCTTAGATCTAAGGATACTTGTACTCCTACTTCAATAATACATGACACCAACATATGGATATAGTTATTTCTGATGGTCTATCTTATAACGGTCTCCAATGTATTACCCAAGTACATTCATGTGTTAACTCAAGGTATCACCTTCAGCTCGTGAGATTGGCCTCTTGGATCTAATCCAAGGAGTAAGCCTACACATACTAGTTTGTCATTTCATTGATGTCCAATCTCAATGAAACTATGACTAGGTATATTTAGACTACTCATAGTAACACGTATGTGCACTTCTCACACCACATATCTCCTACTATGTCCTTGCACTTTTACGCTATGAAGTAGTCATGGACTTTATCTCATCAATGTGCATATACATATTAAATATTATACATATATGATACCAACGAGATATATTAATAAACAGATTGCATTGATAAATAATAAAGATACCTTAATTATTATTAATAATAATTCGAAACCGTTTGTACATTATAACTAATAAAGATATATCGCCCTAATTACCTCTAGGGCATGCATCATGTTCCCCTCTCAGCTCAATTGGAGCAAATTTCAACTTCGTCTGCTCCAACTTCTTTAAAAGCAAAAGTTAGATCTCAAAGCGTTCACGCCAGCCTAGTAAAATCAAGGATAGGAGATGCGCCTGCCCAACCTCAAGCCATGTAAAGGATCAAAATGAAACTCAAAACTCGTGCTCAGAAAGAAGCGGAGGCAAAACAAAAGGATGAAGATGATGAAGATGTGAGGGAACAAGAAGAAACCCTCCACCAAAAGAAGTGCAAGCTTGAGTTAGTTGAGGATGATGTGGGGTAAGGGAGCTCTAGAAAAAGCAAAGAGGACACTGAAATCATTAACTCCAAAGTTATTTCCCATGTGGAGGAAGTATTTACCAAAGCAAGGGGAACTCAATGCCAGATTTCTACCGCAACTCGCCCAACTAAGAAGAATGTTCAAGTGGTGAGTAGTGATGAGGATGTTGGTGATGATGTAGAGATCATTGATCTAGAAGAATCTGCTCTTCTTGATTCAAACATACCAAGCAAAATTCCCACTCAACATGAGTCACTTCCAAGTCAAGCTGAGTTACCTAAGGCTAACCCATCTGTCAAACAACAAACCCCTATGTACCTTTAAATCCTTCCCCCATTTCTTCTATAAATCCTAAACTATCCCCTATAAATCCTGAAATTCCTCAATCTGTGAATTCTCGAATTTCTTATCCTATATATTCTCCTCTTTAAATTTTAGAAACTATAAATTCCCATGTTTATAGCCCTTCTTCTCCAAACCAAACTCAAACAACTATCATACCTTCCCTTGTAAAATCTAAACCATCCCCCTCTTCTTCAAATGTACAAAATTTATCTAAACTTTCCCTTCATTCTAACCCATCCTATACCCCTCTAATCCCTTTGACTAGAGAAGTTCCAGAAGCTGAGAACTCCTCTCAGCAAGGAAAAGTAGATGAGGAGGTTGCTAAGGAAAATTTTACAACCGATGAAGCAACTCCCTCCAACAGTAAGCAAGTCCAAGAGGACATTGCTAAATTAGCCATCTTGGCTTAGATTTGGGAGTTGGCAAGGAAGCAATTCCTAACTCTCAAAATAGACGCTGAGTTGGATGGAACAGTAAGCCATGTACTATTGTCTAAAAAATTGATGGGCTTGTTTGTAAAAGCAAAGGCTAAGATACCATAGTTCGATGCACACTCCAGTGATCTTTCAGAATATGCTTACTACAAAGAATTCGAGAAGATTCAACAAGGCTTGTACGTCATCCGCAATCATCTAGTGAAAGAGAGAGCTAAAAGCCTTGTGGAAAAGATGGTTCTTATCTCAACTGGACATTCCGATTCTCTAGTTTAGCGTAGTATAGTTGTCACCTCTATCCCCATGTCTGCTGTTATCACTAACGCGGTAGTAGTAAAGATGAAGGGTAGTATTGATGTTGTTGATGAGTAGCTTGAATGCCACATTGGCAACTCAAGCTACACAATTTCATAAGTTTGGCGAAGAGCAAACAAAAATAAAGAGGACCACCAATTCAAAAAACAACGATCTACATAAGGAAGTTGCAATTTCCAAGGATCTTGGCCACATTATGTGCAAGTTGATGGAGACTATGTCTAGGCTGATGGTTAATTACGGTAAAAATGTTGATAAAGTAATCAAAATCATCGAGGAGATTAGGAAAAAGGTTGAGAAACCTTTGTTGAACCTTGATGCGCTGGATGAGAAGATCGAATCTACCTACAAAGTGATAAATGACACCACTGATGATTCAGTCAAGAAGGTGCATAAAGCTCTCCTTGAATCGATGGGCAAATTTTTTCCAGAGTCAACTGAGTCACTCAACCTAGATACTAGTCTCTCTGTGCACAAAAAGTTGAATATCATCAAGGATCACATCTATGATATACAAAAATGTAGACCAATTGATAACAATCGGGATGTATGATTCAAGGGATATAGAGTTCACAGCGAAAACCATGAACAATTTCTGCCCAAGGATAATTGACATGGAGGAAAAGCTTAAGATTGCTCTTTCTACTTAAGATTTCATAGGTTTGCTGAATGCTTTCAACAGTTTGCTTCTCAAGGATTCGATTAAATCGCTCATCTCACCCAATTTCATCATCTGCTTCTCGAAGAACTTAATGATCAAGAAATCTTCTCACTTTAAGGGAAAGAGCAGCTAGAATCAGAAATTTCTCCAGCCATCATTGGGAAGCAAGAGGACTTCCAAGCTGCAATCAACTCCTTTAATTAGTGCCTGGAGGAACTTGTGAAGGGTGGAGAAAGTAGTGGAAGATGTAATGAGGATAGCTTCGTAAATATAGAAATTCTCTTTCAGGCCGGCCTCAACGTCCTCAACCTCAACAGCCTCAACCTCAACATCAACAGCAACATAAAAAACACCATTCAAGCAACTATCCAAAAAGCGGTGGCTCATCCTCTAATCAGTCTCTTAGAGAGCTATACCTTAGGCAAAACTTGCAATAGGGCTAAACTATAAACACTTAGTGTAGAACACATTTTGTGTACTACCTGAGTTTTTTATATTAATGAAAAATTTGAAGTTTGGTTCTATCTCCAAGTTAATAGCTTCTTAACTTTATATCTGTTGTATTATACTTGCTAATTCTTCATATAAACTGTTGCATGAATAAATGCAAAGACCAAACAACAAAGAAAAGCTAGAGCAAGACAAAGTTTTAAATCGAAGAAAAATTCTCTATGTAGGGGGGAGTTAAGTTGATTGAAGAGAATCCACTCAGTATGGGGGAGTCCACACTGACTAAAGAGTTCACTCAGCATGGGGCACTCTTACATCATCTATCAGGTAATTCTATATATTTAACTATTTAGTCAATTAATCTCTTCAATAACCTAGTTTGTTGTTTATTACAAAATGGGGAAATTCTTGAACCCAAGTTAATAGTACTTTACAGTACTTAAAATGTTTTGGAAATAACAAAATGCCTAGGGTAGTGAAATTAATTGAATACAAAGTAGACTCTTAATTAAATAAGTTTACTTGAGTTTGTTTAAGGAAAAATAACTCAGTTTACTTAATTATGGCTTAGAGTAAGAAAAGCTAAGTTCAACCTATGAGACACACATGCTTTTAACACTGTGTATGAGTGACAAAATATTCTTTTGATGCTTTTGAAGAGAAAAAATGCTAAAAATAAAGAAGATATTTCAAGTGGTCCTCACAACGAAAAGGTGTCAGTATGAAATGTTGGAGAATTCTCGCTAAAGATCAAGATAAAAGGAATCCTCTGAGATGCGTCGTTTCTCAATGTCTGTACACAACTCTGCAGCATCAGTTACTAGACAAATCATAAGCTTCCACATTGCATCTTGCGTGCCTCTTTATCAAAACATGTTGAACCGAAGTTAATAGTACTTCACAGTACCTAAACGTTTTGGAAATAACAAACTGTCTAGGATAGTGAAATAAATTGAGCACTAAGTTTACTCTTAATTAATTAAGTTTACTTGAGTTTGTTTAAAGGAAAACAACTCAAATTAAAAAGTGATTAATTAAGTTATGACTTAGAGTATGAAAAACTGAGTTAAGCTGAGTATTACATAGTTTAGATGATATCCAATCAGCTTTGCTGAGTTAGCTTTTACTTAGAAATTCTTTCATCCTTGACACTTAGAGAAATATCTGACACTTGTGCTACTCTTAATGCTTTTCAGGTGAAAAATCGCTGAAATTAAAGAAGATATTCTAGTGGTTGTTCGCCACTTTTCTACTGATAAATTTAATAACTTTTTCGCAAGATTTTGGCTATACTTGTTTTGAAAGGCTTTTCAATACCACTTATCAAATAGAAAAATGATGATAACTGCAAGTATACAGTTGCGATGTAGTTTTAAAAGATATCGATCCCACAGGGAAGGAACCAGCTCTAAAGATTAACAAGAGAAACAGAACAAAAGAAAAAAAATAAATGATTTATTTTAGTTAGGTAGGATGGGATATGATGTGGATAAATGTATATAGATCAGAGTAGAAGAAATCAGTATAGATTATTCCTACGAACATGTATAGCAAAGAAAACATGCAAAATCAACAAAGATATTTTGTACACTAGACTAATTTAACAAATTCGGTTCTAGATATTCAGATATTTAATTATTCACCACAGAGCAACACATGAAATGACATTTCTGAATCTAGTGCACATGAATTAAGATGATTATATAAACTTGGATAACAATACTACTATGCTTAGTACGGGTCGCTCTCACATAGCCATATTTAGCAAGTTACCATTCTAAAAATGTTGGCTCACTAAATAGCGTTATAATCACAGATCCAGTGATTATACACAATCTCGGTAAGCCTGAAACTACTCTTAAAGTTAACTCAAAAGCATATAATGTGATTAATATAAAAGACTCAACACGAAATACACATTATGACACGTAGACATATCATAAACTTCGAAATAGAAAGTATAAGTAGAAAACAAGGTAAAGTTGTAAGGTTTGCAAGTGAAAGATAAAGTTGATCAAACCGTATCCACTCTTTAATGGGAGTCATCAACTCCCGCAATGCTTGCATCTACTTTGAATCCAATCTCGACTCGTACAGAACCTCTGCTAGGAAGCTATTCTTTGTGAATATCGAACAAACGAATATTAAGAATGAAAACTTTTATTGATAAGTGATTTGCAATTACACTTATACAAAAATCGCTCGAATATGTAGAGAAATATAGTAATCAAAATAAGGTTCAAATCACTTATACATTTTCACGCTAACTTAGAACGAAATGAACTCTACATGATTTTTCTCTCTATCTAAACACCGTATATGCCACTCTCACTCTCTCTACCATCCATTCCACGAAATTGGTGAGGTTTGGAGCCCTATTTATAGAGTATGAAGGGTTGCGTCTATCCATACGAAGAGTTGTATTCATTGGCGAAATATTGCATCAATTCATTGTGATTGGTTGAGAAGCTTTAATCTTATCCATAAGGGATATGCACCTTTTCATGATTGGTTGACTTCCAAAAGGTGTCTTTTCATTTGGTAGTTGATGGCGGTTGATCGTTCTTATCTGGTGGTTGGTAGTTGATGGCGGTTAATCATTCTTATCTATCTTTTCATTTATGTAGGCTTACTCCTTGGATTAGATCCAAGCAGCCGATCTCATGAGCTAAAGGTGGTTCCTTGAGTTAACACATGGATGTATTCGGGTAATATATTGGAGACCGCAATAAGATAGACACTCGAAAATAACTATATCCATGTGTTGGTGTCATGTCTTATTGTAGTAACAGTACAAGTATCCTTACTTATATAGAAGTTATTATACATTGGGTCATACTTATTCATAACTTGGCGATCAGGATAACACGAATGATTATTGATATAGTGATGATCATATGTTGGTAAGCCGAGTAGTCAAGATGGGATCCATCGTTCCTGATATAGTGATATAATGGGAGATCTACCTCAGGGCCCCTTGTTGAAGTGACACACTCATAAACCTCTTATCAAATATAAGATTGATAGAATGGGTTTCTAGTTAGTCTTGATACATAATGACTGAGTGGAAGGAGTGTATTGTATTGGTTACTACTGCAGAACCAGTTCAAGTCACAAGCACGAGACATTCCAAGTATTGGGGGATCATACCCCTTTGCTTGAAAGCCCATTTGATCGTCTAGAGCTATCAAGTTCTATATCAGTCTTGAACACTAAGCCTAAAGGTTCTTAGATTAGAAGCTATGTTTTGGTTAAACTCTAGCAGCTCAATACCTTAGGATCCTATGAGGTCACACACTTAGGGTCTTTATCGGACTAAGTAAAGAACATATAGATTGGGTCTATGCCAAAAATACAAGTTGTCAAATTTGTTAGAAGAATTACTAATTGGTTGCACCAAATTAATAATTAAAGGGAATAAAGAGAAAATAGGGAAAATTACATGGAGCGTAATAAGGGAATTTTTCCTATGAGTGGGTCCCAAACGAACACTGCCTGCGTGGCTACCCTACGAGCTGAAATGCTCACTTGCCGCTAGTGTACGGGGTAAGCCGGCGCATCCTAGTGGCTACAAGCCCACAAGCGCTGCCCATGGTAGCGCTTATGCTGGCATCCTGCAAGGGCTTGCCTTATGGATTGGACTCGTAGGTTAGCCTGTTTCGCTAACCCGCTAGGGTGGGATGCGAATATTCCTATCCCACCTAGAGTTTGAGGAGGAGTTTAACACTCTCCCTTTTCCCTATATATAGTCCTCCATTCTCTTTGTTTTCACACATTAGAAAATACTTCATCTTAGCTTTTCTCTATTAGTTTGAAATTCTCTTCTTCTTTTGTTGTGCGAGATCCTTCATGAGTTTCTCCAAACAATCGAAGAATTCTTTTTGAAGGCTCTTTCTAAAGTGAACCTTCTCAGTTTATTTTCAGTTTGGTCTCCGAGTAGTCTAGCACCTACTGTTTACTAATAGGTTCTTCCTTAGTGATGTTTTGGTTGGTGAAGATCCGTGTGGATCAATTGTAGAGTCTCTCCTAGTTTGGAAGCTCATGCTAACGAAGTGGTGCCGAATTACTAAAAGGGAACACCGCTACAAAAAGAAAGAAAGTACACATCAACAGGTAATGCTCTAATTTTAGATGATAGGTTTCTTTTATAAGCTTTATAAACCTAAAAGCATCTATGGAATGTTTGAACTTAGATTATATCAATCATAGCATGCTTAGGAGATTCTTAGGTTAATTTTAAGTTTTGAAATTTCGCCTTGCTATCTTGCATGTTCAATAACTAACTTCATTAACCAGTAGTGGTATCAGAGCATGCCTTATGTTATGGATGATTGACAATAATATGTTAAAATGTGATTTTCTATGAATTGATTAAAGTATGCTATGCATGACTTTATTTTCAATTCCTGTTATAGAATATGACATGATAACTAGATTAAGGATTTGCTCAAGCTTAATCTAGGTGATTATCAAATAAAAAGCAATGTTTTACCACATGTGTAAATGCTTTAATCGAGGGTTATCCCATACTTCACTAAATTAATGAACAAAATCATTATATCATAGTTATCCATGGTACAACTAATCAAAGTGCCTGTGGTTATTTTGGCAATGATTGGACTTGGCTACTCATTCACTTTAAGAGGGCCTCTCCTACTTGGAAATCTCCATCAGAATTAGATTCTGCATATGGTTTTACAAATGTGGTTTAAGTTGTAAAATTAAAACCTATAGACATAGGTGGAATGAAGTTAAACATGGACCCTATTTGTTTTGCATGTTATGTGGAGTCTTGGCATAATGGAATGATTATGATATACCAGTCCTAAGCGTGTTCCCTTAGAGTTAATAATTCCAAATAATCCAGAATTATTAATTTCATAATCATATTCATCGTATAAGACCTAGACTAGGGTGAGAACAGTGACACCTTAGAGGTTTATGATAGTATCACTTCAATAAGGAGCCCTAAGGTACATCTCCCATTCACTATATCAGGAGTGATGAATCCCATCCTGACTACTAGGCTCACAAACATATGATTATCCATATACCCATAATCACCCGTGTCATCCTGATCACCACGGTATGAATAAGTATGACCCAAAGTATATCAATTCCTATATAATGTAACCAGTATCTCAGGTCTGAGGATACTTGTACTGCTACTACAATAAGACATGACACCAACATGAGGATATAGTTATTTCCGAGTGTCTATCTTATAGTGGTCTCCAATGTATTACCTGAATACATCCATGTGTTAACTCAAGGTACCACCTTCAGCTCGTGAGATTGGTTGCTTGAATCTAATCCAAGGACTAAGCCTACACATGCTAGTCTGTCCTCTCCATTGATGTCCAGTCTCAATAAAACTATGACAATGGATATTTAGACTATTCCTAGTAACACATATGTGTAGTTCTCACTCCACATAGCTCCCACTATATCCTTGCACTTTTGCGCTATGAAGTAGTCATGGAATTTATCTTATCAATGCACATACACATAATACTATACATATAGGATACCAGCGGGATACTATAAATAAATAAATAAGAAAACACTAATAAGCAGCAAAGATGCCTTAATTATTATTAATAATAACCTGAAATCATTTCTACATTATAGCTAATTAAGACATATCTCCCTAATTGCCTCTAGAACATACATCATGTCTGATAAGCCAGGCTAAACAGCTTTGCACCAAGGGTAGTAGGGCCAATGGAAATGAGGCCTTCCTCCAGCTACATTCCATCCATTCAGGGGGTAGCTTAGCCTTCAATTTTGAGTTGAAAGAAGCTAATATCCTCACAGTTTCAATCTACACCCTCTCAAATGTTTCAGGGCCAGGGGAAGTACCATCAGGGATGTTAGTATGGGGGTTACTCGGGATAAGGGACTAACATCCTCCATCAACCCGGAATGGTTGAGCTATGGAAGCAATTCTTGGCCACCCATGGTGGTTACCTTGTGCAAGGTTTGATGGGTATGTTCCTGACATAGTCAGTGGCTAAGGATGAGGATACATTGCCACCAAGTTTCTTGAGGCCTCAGTTTGAGAGGTACATAAGCACTATAGACCCTCGTGCCCACCTTGCGCATTATCAGAACATGATGAGGGCCTTGAATGTGAGTGATCGAATGATGGCTAAGCTCTTCATCATTACCCTTTGAAGTCTTGTTAATGAGTGGTACAATCATCTTTATGTGTACGAAGCTTATGATTGGGGTCGTTTATCCCAATCTATGATCGATCATTTTGGCTTCAACACCCTTATGGTCACCACGATGTAAAACTTGGATGCGGTGAGACAAAAGCAGAGTGAGAATTTCAAATCCTACTTCAAGCACTAGATGGCCAAGTAGGTCAGGTTACAAGCTCGTCTGAGTCTGTCAGAAATGATTGTGAATCTACTAGATTGCACACTACCATCTTATAGGAAAAGGCTTGGGTCGGAGACCTTTCACAACTACTAGGAGGAGTTTGTTAAGGCCGAGAAGATAGAGCATTACAATGCTATAGATGAGGAAGCAGGGCAGCCAGCTAGCAAGCCATGGTATAAGAAGAATGAGTATAGCCTTGTGCAGGTTAAGTTGAAGTAGCCTACGATTCAGTTGGTGCAGGTAGAAAATGTAGCTGCTAGTAGGTTGCCCCAAAGATGAATACCATGGAATTTCCCCATACACAGCCAATCTTGGGTTCCTATTAACCAAGTTATGAGACCTCAAGTAGATGGAGAGCTTGAAAAAATACACTCCTCCCAGGCTCTAGGATAAGAACAATTTCTACCATTACCATGTGATTGTGGGGCATAGAACAAAAAACTACAAGGAACTGTTAAAGGCCGCTTAGAAATTGGTGGATGATAAAATCATTCATGAACTTTTTCTTAAACCTAGTACCAAGAAAAATCCTTTACCAAACTTTTGAGGTGAAAGTGAGAATGATCAGCTCTAGGATGGAGGAAAAGAAGGTGCTAAAGTGCATGTCCAAAAGTCTGGGAGAGTTTGTGATGGTGGTTGGAATAAGAATGGATACAAATCATTTTTTGAGGATGCTAGAGAAGGAATTAGGTCACCGTGGGTCTAGAGATGAGATTGAAGTATCTGCGGTTAACCTAGCTGGGATGCTGATTTTTACCGACAAGAAACCTACATCGCTTCGCATAGGGAGGGTTTTGTCAAGAGAAGCAGCAACCACCAGGAACAACCTGTATGTGATGGAAATTGGGTTAGGAATGGACCTAAATGCAGTCATGGATACTCTCGAGTTACAATCGAGTAACCAGGAGGTTACGCATCAAGAGGAAGTTTTAAGAACCAGCTTCGATTTTTCTAGTATGTTTGTGTTTGATGGGAATGATGTGTCGTCTTTCCACATTTTCAAATTTTACATTCTATGCCGGGTACAAGATCTTTTGCTGGTGATGATGGCAACATTATTTCCCTATTCTCTGGTAGGAGTAGTGAGCCAATGGTACGAATTAGAGTCAAAGCAGGTGAATAGCATGTGGAACAACATCATTACTAAGTTCCAGTCACAATTTTCATTCCTAGAACCACCGAAGCAATGCATTCAAGATCTTCTAGCATGCAAACAAAAGAATGACAAATCCTTCATGAGCTATCTAAGATGGTGGATGATCATTTATATAGTGATGCCGATAAGACTAATCGAGCAATATAGTGTTTGATTAATAATAGAGGGATCAAGCATTTGATACATCCATCATCTATCTAGGATGATGATCCCATTTTTTATGAACTGTCGTATCATACCCATCATCTTGACAGAAAATGGGCACTAGAAATTCATAACATTCTAGTGGTGTGGTCAGGGATACCCCTTAATTTTATCTTTAAAATGTTATCAAGGTCCAATCGAGGGGTGAACGCGTTAACTGATGATAGACAAAACATGTAGGTGGATTCATTGACCAAAGTCTTCTCAGTGGAAAGCGATTGCCAAGAGGATGTGATGGAAGTAGACTTTGAGAAAACACCAGAGAGGGTACCAATTGACCTAGATGGTTATGTTCTTAAGTCCAGGAAAAAGCAGAATGCAAATGATGGAGTCTCAATGGAAGGTGAGACTATCGTATAAGAGAAGAGGCCAATCAACCTAGACGCTTACTAGTTTAAAGGATCTCCTGTCATTTCTGATGATGGGTATGACCAGTACCCATGGGTGACTCCCACTGAGACAAGGGTAATTGAAGAAGGGATACTGAGGGTTACCCATAGTGGAAGTATCTTTCGAAGGGAGGAAGCCGTAAAGCTCAACAACTCTACTCCCGATGAGATGACAAGGAGCAACCCGAGCCACCGCTCCCTCCAAAGGTAGATGAAGATGAACTGGACGTGTATCCCTTGGTGAACTAGCAAAAGGGGACTGAATTAAAATACAACATTTAGAAGTTGCTTTAGATATCTCAAAGACATAGGATGGGGCTTGTTAAAAGGCTGAATGAGATGCCTGCAACACCCACGATGATAGTATTAGAAATGTGTGATTCGATTGGGAAAGGGATTACTCCCCGCTAACTGCTGGCTATAACATTTGATCAGTTAGAGTACACAATAGAGCACTTTTTATGAAGGTGCAAATTTTTAACCTAGCAATCCTTGTGTAATGGTTGATGACGGGTCAACCTTGAATTTATGCTCACTTAAAGTCCTACCACTTGGGACTATGAAAGATATGCGTGCCAAGTCCAACACTATAATTCGGGCTTATGATAATTCCAAGAGGGAAATGGTCGTGCTTTTTGAAGCAGAAGTCACAACAGGAAGAGTGACCTCTAAAGTCAAGTTTACGGTGCCCGACATTCCAGTAACCTATTCTCTACTTCTATGACGGCCTTGGATTCACGCACTGGGTGTAGTCCCATCTACTCTACACCATAAAATCGAGCTCATTCATAATGGAAAACCGGTAACAAACAAGTAGATGAGGAGTCGATCATGGCGGCTTCCGCATTTGAAGAAAAGGAAGCATGAGGGATTAGGGTGGCAGTAACCACTGAATTGAAGAAGAAAGAGCCCAAAGCTCCAAAGAGGTATCATTATTTCCTTGGGAGCTTGAAGGAGTTAATGAAGAAATAAGGTTTCATCCTAGGAAGAGGATTGGGAAAACACCATCAAGGAATCATTAGTGCCATCGATCTTGTTCTGGTCACCCCCGAACTTGGTTTGGGCTTTAGCCCAAATTAGAAGATGTACAAGTATAAGAGGCCATTACTTTGCAACATGGTGAGCATCTGTGAGGCTGAGGGAAACAAGGAATACTTAGGGGAGCCTGAGCCTTTGATTTTGAATGGGGAAGAGGTTAGAGGGTTTGAGATTTTCAATGATGTATTCAGATTCATGGCTTGCAAGATGATTGAGTAACCTAAAGAACCCATGTTGCCTAAAGAGGAGCCAGTTCTTGCCTTGGAAATGACCACCGCTAAGAGTGACCATTTGAGCCTCCAGTTTGAACCCAAGAAAGAGAAGGAGCTTAAGGATGCAGTCGCTACATTTACAAAGGCCTTTGCTAAGTTGATGAAGAAAAAAGGCAATACTCGAGATTAGACTATATCCGATACAGTTTAACTCCTCACAAAGAAAGCTAGCTTAGGCCATGCTAGAAGAAAAAGTAGTTCCCGACACACCTATCATAATGACTAAAGACCCTCCGCATGTGGAAGAAGTAAATAATGATGTAATTTTGAACATTTCTGATGTTTTTGACAATTTCGTCTATATGGCCCACTCCACGAAATACAACAATTTTACTTGCTTTCTTGATGTTCTACCAGATGGTACCATGAATTCACATGATCATATACATAAAATCTTTAACATTCATGATACGTCATTAAATAAAGTTGACTTGGGTACTAATGAATCACCAAAAATGATGACGATTTCTAATTATTTGACTCAAGGAGAGATAATAAACATAAATCGACATCACGTGGTAGCCTTCACTTGGTCATATGATGACATGCCTAGTGTTGACAAACAGATTGTACAACATCATATCCCAACCTACCCTCAGATCAGACCAATTATGCAGAAGTTGTGCTGCCTAAGACTTGAATGGGTAGAAAAGGTCAAGGTAGAATTAGCAAAACAAATCATGGCTAAATTTTTAGAAGTAGTCGAATACCCAACATGGCTACCAAACATCGTCCTAGTCTGGAAAAAGGATGGTAAGGTTAGAGTCTACATGGATTTTAGAGACCTGAATAAAGCCTCCACAAAAGATGACTTCCCCGTACCCCACATAGATGTTTTAGTTGATAATGTAGCTCGAGCAGCCATTATGGATAGGTTTTCAGGTTACAATCAGATTCTAATGGCCATTATAGACGAGATCAAGATGGCTTTCATCATAGAATGGGGAAGTATACTATTACAATGTTATGCCATTTGTACTAAAAAACACCGGGGCAACATAACAACGGTCCATGTAAACTTTGCTTTATATCATGATCAACAAGGAAGTTGAAATCTATGTAGATGATATGCTTATCAAATCCCACACTAGAGAAGAGCACCCAGCCATGTTAGATAAGTTTCTTACCAAGATAAAAAAATATAATCTACATCTAAACCCAAAGAAGTGTGTATTCGAGGTAACTTCTGGAAATCTTCTATAGGACACATAGTCAGCCAGAAAGGAATTGAAATGGACCTTAAGAAAAGTCACGCCATCAAATAAATGCATGCACCAAAAAAGGAGAAAGAAGTCCATTAATTTTTAGGATCCCTACAGTACGTCAGCAGATTCATTGCCAAACTCACCATAATCTGCGAACCAATATTCAAGCTGCTAAGAAAGAACAAACCAGTGGTTTGCAATGATCAATGCCAAATTACTTTTGATATAACTAAGCAATACTTGATAAACCCACTAGTCCTTCACCCACTAATGCCCCATAAGCCATTAATTCTGTACTTGGAAATTGAGGAGTCATCTATTGGGGCAATGATTGTACAAGAACACAAAGATATGAGTGAGCATGCAGTCTATTATCTAAGCAAGAATTTTCTTGAATATGAGTCAAGCTACACTTTGATGGAGAAAATTTGTACAACGATGGTTTGACTAACAAGGAAGCTACGCCATTACTTTCAATCCTACAGAATCCAAGCAGTCGCAAAGATCAATCTAAAGAAATACCTGTGTCAATCGCCAACACTAGCCGGGAAACTCTCAAGGTGGTTACTCCTGTTATCAGAGTTCGACATTGAGTACGTAACCAAGAAAGTAATCAAGGGACGGGCAGTCATGGAATTTTTAGCAAATAAACCATTAGAATCCAATTATGTCAAGGACATCAAATTCTTATATGAACAATTGGCACTCATAGAAGAGACCCGAATAGAATGAAAGATGTTCTTTGATGACTTGATGAATATAAGTAGGGTTGGTCTAGTCGTTGTTTTGATAACCCCGCAAAATGAAGTCATACTTCTGTCAAAATGCTTGGAGTTACCAATAACAAACAACGGTGCAAAATACGAAGCCTTTCTATTCGCATTAGATGCACTTAGGAAAGTTCGAGCGAGAGAAGTTTCAGTATTTTGGGACTCTGCTTTAGTCATCAAACAGGTCACTAAAGATTAAAAATCTAAGAAGAATCGCTCCGTCTTTATGTGGAAGCTGTTTGGAAGGCATCTCAAAAGTTCACAAAATGTGTTTTAAAAATTTTTAGTGGGATGAGAATCAAATGGTTGATGCGCTCGGTATACTAGCATCAATGTGGGAAGGTCGTAAGGTCCAGCCAATAAAGCCCATTGATATTCAAATAGCTAAAGAAGTCTTCTACTATCGGCAAGTGGAAATTGAAGATGAATAAGCCACAAGGTGTTGGTTCTTTGACATTGAGAAATTTTTGCAAGTGAGAGAATATCCAGAAGGATTAACACACTCGGAACAAACTTCTTTGTGATGGTTGGTAAAATAATTCAGATTAGTTGGCGGAGATTTGTTCAAATGCACATCCGAAGGATTATTACTAAGATGTCTAATGAAAAAAGAGGCATTATTGGTCATCCGGCGAATGCATGCGGGAGATTGTGGACCCCACATAAATGGGCTAGCGCTTGCAAAGAAAATTCAACACCAAGGTTATTTTCGGACAACAATGGTCTCAAATTGCATAATTGAAGTGAGAAAATACAAGGAATGCCAGATCTACGTGGACATTAGTCATCTAACCCCATCAGAACTTCATAGCTTATCTTCTTCTTGGTCATTCTCAACGTGGGGCATCGACATCATTGGTGAAATTAGGCTTAATTTGACTAATGGACATCAGTTTATCATAGCAGCGGTTGACTACTTTTTAAAATGGGTAGAGGTCGAGTCTTACACCAATATAATAGCTAAGAAGATGGCTAAGTTCATATAAACAAATATCTTCACCCGCTATGGTATCCTACATCACATCGTATATGATAATGGAGTTCAGTTCTAAGGAGCTATAGCAAATTTGGTAGAGAAATATGGAATCAAGTACCATTGATCATCACACTATAGATTGTAAGTCAACGGGGCAGTGGAAGCAGCCAATAAATCAATCAAGAAAATTTTGAGCAAAATTATAGTAACCTACAAAGATTGGGCTGATAAACTACCATTTGCAGCCTGGGGATATAGAACCCGTGTTAAAACTCTTACTAATAAAACCCCATTCTCATTAGTATACAGGATGTAAGCAGTCTACTAGTTGAAACAGAAGTGTGATTCCTTAGGGTAGCCTTGGAATCGAAATTAAAGGAATCAGATTGGGTAAGAGCCAGATTCGAGCAACTAAATATGATAGATGAACAACGTCTAAAGGCATTAGACCATCTGTAGATGTATCAACAAAGCATGGCTAGGCATACAATAACCGGGTTAAATTAAGGAACCAACCTTTGAAGGCATGAGACTTGGTCTTGAAGCAAATGAGACCATCGAATGTGGATGTTTGGGGGAAGTTTTGTCCAAAATGGGAAGGTCCTTACGTCGTGAAGAAGATCTTAAGCAAAGGAGTAGCCAAGATCATGGACATGGATGGGAATGAATTCGTCAATGCGATTAACCAAGATAAGCTCAAGCGCTACCACATTTTGGGCTAAAAGAAATAAATAAAAAAAGAGGTACACAAAAAAGAGAGCAAATGTAAAAGGTTAGTCTATCAACCGGCACTCGGCTAGCTGAGAAAAAATTAGGACCTTTCTTTTCAAAAGAAATAATAAAAGTCTACTGAGTTGAAAACCCATAAAAGGGAGGCTCGGGAAAAAATTAGGACTTTGTGAGGTATAGAGGGACCATGAGTTAGAAAACCTATTTTAGGCTAGCTGGTGGCCAGATTCAAATCATTGGAAAATTTTTACCCTCTTTAAAATCATTAATGAAATGTCATTATTGTTGCAAGATTTATGTTTTATTTCATATGGGTGTGTGTATGCGGAATGTCACAAGTAAACATAACAAAATCCAATAAAAAAAGCCTAAAAAAGTTTCATAATGTCAAAAACAAATCAAACACATAGTCTATAAAATAGATGTCAAGGTCTATGGAAAGGAAATATAGGTGATTTATGGGTGCCAATAAGTCTACCGGGCACGCTTCCTTGAAGTATGAGGAAGAGGAACAAAACCATCCTCATCTCTCCCCCACTCGTGTGACACCCTAAGATGCTTGACGGCGTTAGGAAGAATCCTAATCTTGCCCAGCCATTCCTGATAAAAATCATCAGTATTAGTGGTCTCTGGGGCACTGTAATCCAAAGCAACAACTGTAGCCCTCACCCATAGTCTTTGTATAGTGTCAGGCGTGTCGGGGACCAAAGTCATGGAAGCGAGTCAAACACAACATCATAAGAACCCGCTACCGATTCCCATACTGCCTACATAGGTGGGAAGGAGAATAAAAGGTGATGCCGAATAAGCCCATCAGTAGCACGATTGAGTCATGCATGTTGGTGGCCACAAAAAGAATCTAACCAAGGGCTTAGCCAACGAATCTCGGAAGCTCAATGCGGACGCAAAATCTTGATCCAAGCCTCCACGCTCAATGTATGATGGTCCTTCCTAATGAATCCTCTAGGACCGTAATGTGAAGGAAGATATCACCCCTTTCCCAAATGAGGGTCGGCAGTCAATCGAAGCTCCTCCAACAACCACACCTACAAGTATTTCATTAAAATAAAAGGAAGAAATTCACAAAGATTAAGGTTGAAAGGAGATACCTCGAGTAAAGCAAAGTGGTCACACAGTAAGTCCGTATTCACAGTACCAGCATCCATGTGAACCAAACCCTTTGCTAAAGCTAAAGTCATAGGAGAAAGACCTGTAGAGAGTGGGTCGATAACCGAAAGCAAGCGAAATGGGGAAATTCCTCTAACCCCACAAACGAACTCAGCTAAGAGGAGTACGACCACCATGGAAGGCCATGAAATATGAAAGCTAGGCATGGCCACACACAAGCTAAGGATAACATTGACTCGATAACCTCTAACATCGAGAGGGGTAGATAAAAAATGCTTTTTAGACTCTAAATTACATATCCCATGCAACTTATCCTCACCTCTATATTGGAAGGAGGGAAATGCAAATGAAAACCTCACGAGGAACACTGGAGTCGAGCTCATCAGTAAAGGAAGCCCCAGGATAGCATGATATTCCTCGACCAAGGGGCAAATCTCAAGGTCGGTAAAGTGAAGACGTGAGTAGCCAGATAAAAAATCTTTAGGGAAGAACGAATAAAGGTCATGTTCACGGGCCTAGAAGCAATGTATTGGAGGCCTTGCAGCCCGAACCCATTGAGCTTCCACCAATCAAGCTCCCGAGTGGTACGGAGAAAAGCCCTTAGTCGCTCATTATGCGTTAACATCATCAAGAAAAAGCTAAAGAAAATTCCTCAAGACCGGTGTTGCCTACACACATTAACAAGAAACATTAGCATACTACATTCATTCATACATACAGATAAACATTCATGATAAATAAACATTCAGTGCCATAAAACAAAAGCGCAATAAGTAAGAACCTGGCATGCAGCAGCCAAAGTCTTATTTTCCCTTTATAAAGTTTAGGTTTCAGAGTTCTACAAAGACTGTCTATGAGTTTCAAACCAAAGCAAAACCAAAAATCTCCTAAGCATATCACTTATCAATGGCCTCCACCCACCGAATCTCTAGGCTCCATGGTAACGATCTAAAAATCCTCAAGTCGTAGACTCCTAGAGGCACCCACCGTTGGCCTACGGGGTGGAGAAGGCTGGGGGACGCCAAAAAAGGAAATGTCCCACATAGGAGTGAATAGCGGCTCTGTACCCATCTCCTCAAGCATGGTCGATAGATCAAGATAAATGGAGTGAGAGAAGTCCATGGAAGCAACTCTGGCTCGCTCCTCCTCCTCCCGAACCCAGGCAAACTCGACGTTCAGTTGTAACAACTCCTGATGCTAGACATCTAAGTTCTGATATCGGGCATCCGAATCTCACTGACTAGTATCTAGGCCCCGATAGCGGGAATCTAGGTCTTGGTGGAGAATGTCCAACTCCTAGAAAAAGCCCTCGAGCTCCCGATAACGTTGCTCGAAATTGGTCCCCCTCGCTGCCAATGACTGCGATCGTGATGACATATAAAAAAAATCACTATCATATACATCAAGCATAATATATTATACATAAATTACAAATCAGCATAAACAGGTCAAGAAGGAAAGCGTACCTGCACTACTCCATCCTACAAGATCATTATATCCCTCATGGTAAGGGAATGTCGAGCCACTTGCTCCATCTCCTTTCGAGCAAACTACAAAATGAACAAAAGAACATCAAACATTATGAAACCACTATGTTACATTGGAGAGTTAATCGGTTAGTCAAAGACTTACATGAGTACCGTAGGAAGGATCAAAAGGTAGTGTGTGGAGGCTACGAGGAAGGGACATCTATCTCTCCATCCCCGGGAAATCCATCAGACAAAAGGTCGTATCCAGGGGGACCGTCAATCTCCTCTCAATGATGGTCGAGGAAGCGAAGCTCGGAATTCTGGTAGAGACATTCAGATCAGGGACCCTGACCCTCTTTCGGGCAGCCTCTTGCAACAATAAATATCAATTAGAAGCAAGATTGATAAGGAACGAAAAAAATATGGTAATTAGCGTTACTCTCATACCTGACAGCCCACGCCAGTACCGGTAACACCCGTAGTAGGATCGCTTATCCCTCGACTACGTGGTTGAGCAAGAGGTCGATCAACAATACTCCAGGTCGCAGGACTCAATGGGATGAAAATGTCCCGAATAAACACCTTGTAATCATCGCGCTGACCAAAAGCTCACAAGCCATGCTCCTCAGAAAACAACGACCTCTCCTCTAGGTCAGTAATCACCAAGTGCACCCAGAATAGTCCGGTAGGAACCGTAGGAGGGATACGTCGATCAAACGTTGTCTTCGTCCACCAAAACTGTATACACTTGCCTATATACCACTCCCACGAACAAGGGCTTTCTAATAAGAACCTATTTTTATCGACATCCTTCCCAACCTCTTTTGCTATCCGGTAACTTGGGAGTCCCTTCTAAGGATTGCAGTCAACTTCAAAATGCAGTCAGCTCAAGTTAAGATAAATTTTTTATAAGGGATAAAAGAATAATTTACCCAAAATAAAGAGAGCATTGTCACCCGATCAAGAGTCAAATCACATAGATAATCGTGATACTCCTCGAAGGTGAAAATGGCTCCTCAAAGGTTGAGCAAAGCCTTGCTAGGTAGGGAGAGCGCGCAAGGACATCGGAGAATCTTGGGGAAGGGAGAAACCCGTATGAGAAAGCCCAAGCCTGCGCAATCCAAGATAAATATATGATCAGTTAATAAAAGCTGAATGGAATTAACATATATTAACAACATATGAAACATACCTGAAGAATCATAGGGCAATATCGCAATGACTTGTGATGGGCCATCATAGCTAGATCGAGGGTGAAATATGTCTGGGCCATTATAGCTTGAGGCTAAATAAGGCCATTGATACTCTCAAGTTCACTAAAAGGAGGAATCAACCCATAGTTGATCTCACTATTCATGACCAAAAAGAAGGCTACGCTTAGCATCACGATAAGGAAGGATAGAATGTAGAGCGGAACCTCCGAAGTAGAGATGGATGACTGATCGGTCCAATAATCAACTAACTCTCGGTAAGGCAGCGCCTTAACCCTACGATCGACATTGAACAAATCAATGATCCACTAATAAATAGATGGGCTAGTGTAAAACTGCTCCAAAAAAGTATCCAATCGAATCACAGCCCCAGAACAAGGTAGGCTGGTAATCTCCATAATGTACGAAGCAGTGATGGTGACCTCCTCGATGGTAAAATGAAAAGTGTGTGAAACATCACACCACCGCTGGACCAGTGCCATTGACATCATGTAAGGCAGCTACGTTGGCTACAATAACCTCATTATGTCACCAAAGCTAGTGGCCTCAATCGTATGGGCAAGCTCGGGCCATGCTGAAAATTTCGCTTAAAAGAATGGACCGAACCAAAATTTATTTCATTCGCCATTAAGAATTTTTCCTTATCATCAAGCTTTTTGTTTACTTACTTTTCTTGTTCCTCTTCCTTAATATTAGGGTAAAGTTTTAATCCGTGTATTTATAGTACAATTTTTCTATTAAACTAAAATTTATTTTATCACAAAATATATATATAGAAATTAAAAAAAATACAAAAAAAGAATATATATACATTTATATATGTATATATATTTATGTAAATAAAAAGGCGGGAGACCCGAAAAAAAGAGGTCTCGCAGGGGGAAACTCTAGCGAACCCCCCCCCCCGGAGGACCTCGCCAACATTTATAGGCAAGCCCCAAGGGATTCGTCGATGTGTTTTTTTATTCTCCGAGAATATCATGGCATACTCTTCAATTTTCTAATTCTAAATTCTCTTTTTTTGGACATTCTAAGCTAAATTCATTTAGTTTTGGTTCGTTTTTATTTCCTAAAGAGCTAAAATTAAAAAATCATCAAAAGCTGAATTTTAAAAATACCTGGACCCCGGAAAGATGAACCTGATAAGGAAGATCCGGATCTAATGTGACAATGGGGGAGGTAGGTGTAAGGCCGAGCATAGTATTTGTCTCCATTAAGCCATAAGCCTCATCAATGTCAACGGCAAAAACATCAAGATGATTAGTCAGTTGAGTCTCAAGCCTCCCCACAAGATAGAGATTCCTCCCCACAGTCTTAGTCAACATCTTTGCTAGAGAAAAGAGTAGGAGAGGAAGAGGTTAGAGAAATAGGAAAGAAATGAAAGAGAAGGAAAGGAGAAAAGAATTCCTTTATTTATATAAAAAAGGTATGGACACCACATTTTTTCCTATTCTTTAATAAAAGGCTCCTAACAGGATGGAGCAGTCTACGGGGACATCCCCGAAATCCTTTTAATTAATTAAATTTCTTACTTTTACCATGTTTTCATTTTTGATTGAAGGGGCAAAAAAGTTTTTGCTTTGCATAAACTCAATCAAATAATTAAAAAATTATACTATAAAACGTATTTAACTTCTTTTCTCTAATTTTTCACAGGAAATAAATTCACATTTTATCAAATCTACATGGGTCACCTTTGAATAGATTAAGGCACCCTGCCCAACAATTCCAATGGTTAAAATCAACCGAAGGTCAACTCAATGATCATAACCGAAGAAAAAAATCGGTTGTCGACCACTAAAGCGGCATCGAAGAAAGATACGGTCGACTCGCCCACAAGGCCCACCAATCATTATCGATCGAGGATTAACATTTGCCAACCACAATGGTCAGGTATTTTTTCAATCCCTCCATTCATTTCGTGTGATCATACTGGCTATTTAACAAATAGCGACCACTTGAGGGGCAACTATGGCATGGGATTTTATACCACCGTGCACGTTCAATGATGATAGCTTTTCAAGATTTAATCCTTGAATCACATAGTTTTCGATTATCCATCAATCATCAAATGGGAGTTCTCCTCATCATTAATTTCTTTTAAGGACTTAATTTGTTTTTAAGAACTTTGGTTTTAGTAAAAATTAATTTTTGATTTATTAAATAAAAATTAATTAATAAATATTTTTTTAATTAATTAACTTTGAAAATTTAAAAAAATATCAAATAGTTCAAAAATCAGGGTTAACTGGGCTTCGCAAGCAAAATATCGGCAAGGCCAGTTCTCACATCGCCAAGCCTGCCTCATCGGAATTGCGGCGAGGCTGGACCAGCCTCGTTGAAATTCCGGCAGGGCTAGCACCATCCTCGTAGGAATTCCGACGAGGATATCCCCCCTCTTTGGAATTTCTTTCCTTTTTTGTCTTTTTGGGAAAAATCCCCCTATAAATAGGAAGAATTTTAAGTAGAAAAGGGGACTGAAAATTTTTCAAAAAAAAGACAAAAAGTACTCTGACTTTTAACAAAATGACATTTTTCTCAAATTTCTTTTTCAAATTAAAAGCATATTTTAATTTAGAATTTCTTTTGATCATCAAACTAAACTAAAGCCGAATGAGGAACGCTCCTAGTGATCAAGCGGATACGGTGAAGTGGATTTTCCCTGAAAGGGTAAGCCTCTGAGTTCCTAGAGTTGCTTCTTCAGTGATTTTTGTACTTTATTCCACATGTCAACTAGGAATTGTTTTATGCTTTCTATTATTTAATTTCTATCGTATTTATTTTGTTACACAAATATTCTTCTTTCTTTTCTTTTTCATTTTAATTTATTTTATTTTGGAGATCCTTGTTAAAATACCCCACGAAGGGAATAAAAATTATTCCCGGATAACAGACCTCACCCTTTACCATGCAATCACTTTCACTAATTAAAATGAGCAACCTGTGTGTTAATAAAATGAATCCTTTTATTTCTAAACAAGAAATTTTCAATCATTGATATTTCAATTAGGCCACACGGGCCTCGTCAAAATTAAATCGAGCATACGCGCAAATTTTATGCTATGCAGGTAGATTAGGTTAGATGTATGATTAGGATTTTCATTTTCCTTCGGGTATTGCAATTTCAGTTTTTTAGGGACTGTAATTAATAGATTAGGTGGATGGTTGCATCCCTGAGGTTTTGTAATTTTCTAATCTTTACTTTTACACATTTATTTATTACTTTCCGCATGCGCATTAAATCATACATTATAAACACGAAAATGACATAAGTACAGATATGCACAATTAAGAAATACCGTTTTCTGTACATGCAATATAATGTGATCCAACAAGAAGTAAGCAACTTATACCGAACCCGAATCTCTGTATCTTAGTGGGACGTTTCCCCGGATGCTAAGCCTCATAGGACTTTAATTCCTATTAGAGCTAATCTAGGAGGTAACTGTACGCTAAGAGATAGTGGATTCGGGTTGTGATGATCTAAATCATTTTCACTTTCTCTTTCAATTATTTCGGGTCTTCGACCCGATGTTTTGGAACGAGAGAATTAAATTGGTGCATTTAGTTATTATGCCAAGTGGTGGGCACTTAGTTGCACTTATGTCATTTTGGAAAAGATTAATTTTAAAAAGAATATGTTTTGGAGGTGTGAGCGGACGACGTTCCACCCACGCGGTCACCGTGAGGTGCCGGCCCCGTGATATGCAGCGTGGGGTTTTCGAAAACGAAAATTTGTTTTTTGGCTCTGAGAGAAAGCGTTGGAAAAGAAGTTTTGCTTAAAATACTCGAGATCAGGATCCTTAGTCTGTGTTACAGAGTTGCCACCCGGATCAGCTCTTCTGGGCAAATTCGGTACAGCTTAGATCCGTTTGCCTAATCCGTACCACCAAATGGAGATTCGGGTCCGGATGAGTTATCTATTTCATCTTCATTTTAGTTAATTACGCTACGTGAGAAACCACATTTATAATATTCGAACTGAACTAGATATATATTTTTTAGTTTATAGCACATGCATAAAGCGATAAATAAATTGCGGAAAATAAACTCATAGGAAAATAAAATGCGCCTAGTCTATGGGGGGATTAATTACATCATAGGTTTGGGGGTTTTACAAAATGGCCTAAATACAAGAGATCTAAGGGAATAAATACATCAATAACCTATTATACAACCAATCTAACAAATATATAATTTTTATTAAAATAAACACGATACCAGAAGGAAAATAAAATCCTATGCATACATCTAAATTAACTTGCCTGCATCCACAAAGATTAGTACCAAATATTTTCACAAATATGTGCCAATACGCCAAATATGTTTGATTTTAATATTTGGAAGACCCATGTGATCTAATAAAATAAAAAATGCCGATAAAGGCTTGTGTCTTTCGTTATAAAAATGATTCACTTTTATACAAGTATGTTGCTCATTTTATTAATGAAAATGCCGCATGTTGATTTTGTCGAGTCGGATATCCGAGAACGGGGTTCTCTTCATCGGGGTTTCCTAAATTAAATTTAATTATTTATAAATAAATGGAAGTGATATATAATTCTAGGCCCATGAATATAATCGTCATCTTTTGTGTATGTTCCGAGGAAGTTCAAATACGGTAATAATTTTACCTCGGTTAAGAGGAAACTAGTATTAAAATTTTCTCTCGGAATATATCCAAAAGATTAATACAAAATTATTATTTTAATCTTGATATGTTAATATAAATAAATTATTTTTGTTAATTAATCCACAATTAATAAATAATATACAAATTTCATTTTTAAGGAAAAAAAAGGATAACATCGGTACTGATAAAGTAACGTCGGTACTAGTGTTGAAAATTTTAGGTATCATCGGTACCAATATTGTAACATTGGTACCGATGTTCCCTTTCCAGACTTGCAGAAACAAGACAATAAAATCTGAAAGTTCAAATGGTCAAAACTTTCTCTATACTTAACTGATCAGAATGATCTTTATCATTCCAGAAAGATCAAGATGTGTAGATTATGTTTATGTAAATAAAATATTAAAATACGTTTGAAATCATACTGTAAATCCCGAAGAATAGATTAGTGTGCAAAATGGAAATAACCAAAAAGTAAATGAAACTTCAAAAGTAAAAGTATATGTTCGCCACTTTTCTACTGATAAGTTTAATAATTTTTACTCAAAGAGTTTGGCTATATATCAACGGCGCCAAAAACTTCTTAACAAAAAATATAGGTGTTGTCAGTACCCCTTATCAAATAGAAAAATGATGATAACCGCAAGTATACAGTTGCGATGTAGTTTTAAAAGATATCGATCCCACAGTGAAGGACTAGCTCTAAAGATCAAATAGAGGAACGGAACAAAAGAAAAATAAAATAGATTATTTAATTGTGTATGATTGGAATGATGGATGGATAGACAAATGCATGAAAGATTAGAAAAGATAAAAGTATATAGATATTCCCTACGAACAAGTATAGCAAAGAAATCATGCAAGGTCATCAAAGATATTACGTTCACTAGATTAATTTAACATA
>CATIWQ010450425.1:0-12894 GCA_949673415.1 Euphorbia schlechtendalii | reverse complement strand
TATATTTAGAGTCTCTCGTCTATCACATCTATATTTACTCAACTTTTCATTCTAATCTTCCTATCCAAAAATCTCAAAACTATTTTTATTTTCTTTTACTTTGTCTTTCCTTGTTGATCTTTAGACTTGGTTCCTTCTCTGTGGGTTCGATATCTTTTATAACTACATCGCAACTGTATACTTGCAGTTATCATCATTTTTCTATGTGATAAGGGGTATTGACAACACCTATATTTTTCGTGAACAAGTTTTTGGTATTATTATTAAGGATAAGCCTTACTAAACGAGTATAGCCAAATCTCACAAATAGGTTTTTGGAACCATTAAGTTATTAAACTTATCAGTGGAAAAGTGGTGATCAGTTAGAGAATTTCCAGATGTATTTCCAATAAATTTACCGGGATCACCAACTAATAGGGAAACAGAATTTACGATTGATTTAATTCCAGGGACTGCGCCTATTTCTATTTCACTATATAGAATGGCTCCGGTAGAATTGGAAGAGTTGAAAACACAGTTGCAGGAATTACTTGATAAAGGATTTATCAGACCTAGTGTGTCTCCTTGGGGTGCTCCCTCTCCTTGGGGTGCTCCGGTATTATTTGTTGAGAAGAAAGATGATACGAAGCGGCTTTGCATTGATTACAGGCAGTTAAATAGAGTCGCAGTGAAAAACAAATATCCTTTACCTCGCATTGATGATTTATATAATCAACTACAAGGAGCACAAATATTTTCAAGGATTGATTTGACATCAGGATATCATCAACTTAGAATTTCAGAGCAAGAAATTCCAAAAATTGCTTTCAGAACTCGATATGGGCATTATGAGTTTCTTGTGATGCAATTTGGTTTGACGAATGCACCTGCAGCTTTCATGGCTTTGATGAATAAAGTTTTTCAGAAATATCTTGACTTATTGTTTTCATTGATGACATACTTGTGTATTCGAAAAGCAATGAGGATAATGAGCAACACTTGAGAATTGTGCTTCAAATTTTGGGAGAAAAGCAGTTGTATGTAAAGTTTAGCAAATGTGAATTGTGACTAGATCATGTATTATTTTTGGTTCACATTGTTTCTGGTCAAGGCATGCAATTAGATCCTAAGAAGATTGAAGCAATGGTTCAATGGGAAGCATAGAAAAATGTAGCAGAAATAAGAAGTTTTCTGGGTTTAGCCAGATACTATAGACGATTTGTTGACAGGTTTTCTCTTATTGCTGCTCCATTGACAAAGCTATTATGAAAAAATGTACCATTCCAGTGGACAAATAACTGTTAGAAAATTTTTGATAAATTGAAGCGATGATTGACTTCCGCTCCAATTTTGACAATTCCTATTGGCACAGGAGGATTTGTTGTTTACAGTGATGCTTCTCACCAAGGTTTGGGTTGTGTTTTAATGCAACATGGTAGGGTAATTGCATATGTATCAAGATAATTAAAATGTTATGAATTATCTTATCCTGTTCATGATTTAGAACTTACTGCTGTTGATTTGGCTTTCAAGATTTGGAGGCATTATTTATATGGAGAAACATTTCAGATTTTTACTGATCATAAGAGTCTGAAATATTTGTTGAGTTAAAAAGAATTGAATATGAGGCAAAGAAGATGGCTAGAGTTATTAAAGGATTATGATTTCACGATTGAATATCATCCTGGAAAAGCAAATGTAGTCACCGATGCTTTGAGCAGAAAATCTACTAGTGTAATGGCTAATGTTCAAGTTTCTAAACTTCCATATCTGGTACAATTACGGGCTATGAATGTTGACTCAAAGCTAGGTGAAAATGGAGCTTTGCTTGCTAGTTTCAAGGTGAGATCGATGTTACATGATGGAATCAAAGAAGCTCAATTTCGAGATCCACAATTAAAAGAAATTATGGAAAATGTTAAGCAAGGGAAAAGCACAGACTTTACATTAGAAAGTAGTACTTTGATGTTGGGGCAAAGAGTTTGTGTTCCAGATGTTGATAATTTACAGAAGGAGATCTTAGAAGAGGCCCATACTGCTCCATATGCTATGCATCCGAGAATGACAAAGATGTATCATACTTTGTGACCTCATTTTTGGTGGTCCGGAATGAAGAAAGACATTACCGAGTACATTTCAAAGTGTTTAACAAGTCAACAAGTAAAGATTGAACATCAAGCTCCAGGCAGGAAATTGCAAGCATTGCCTATACCAGTTTGGAAATGAGAAATGGTTACTATGGATTTTGTGTATGGATTTCCGAAAACTCCAAGAAAGAATGATGCTATCTGGGTTATCGTTGATTGATTAACAAAGTCAGTTCACTTCTTACCTATTCAGTGGGGTTGTTCATTGGAGTACTTGGCAAAGAGATATGTGAATAAAATTGTTAGATTACATGGTGTACTAGTGTCCATTGTGTCAGATAGAGACCCTAGATTTACATCTCGATTTTGGAAAAGTCTTCAGAAAGCATTGGGTACGAAATTGAATTTCAGCATTGCTTTTCACCCTCAAACAGATGGTCAATCGGAGAGAACGATTCAGACTTTGGAAGAAATGCTTCGAGCTTGTGCTATGGAATTCAAAGGTGCATGAGATGAATATGTTGCTTTGATGGAATTTGCTTACAATAATCATTATCATAGTAGTATTAGTATGGCACCGTATGAGGCATTATATGGAAGGAAATGCAGAAGTCCTATATATTGGGATGAAGAAGGAACACAGCTGTTGGAAGGTCCGAAGATAGTGCAAGATACAGTTGAAAAGGTGAAAATAATAAGAAGCAGATTTAAGGCAGCACAAGATAGACAGAAAAGTTATGCTGATCAACATAGACGAGAAACGGAATATCAAGTGGGGGATAAAGTTTTTCTTTGAGTGTCACCTTGGAAAGGCTTTTTAAGATTAAAAAAGAAGGGAAAGTTAAATCTACGGTATATTGGGTCATATGAAATTCTTGAAAAGGTTGGTCCACTTGCTTACAGATTAGCACTACCATTAGAGTTAGCTCAAATTCACAGTGTTTTTCATGTGAGCATGTTGAGGAAGTATAGGTCTGACCCTACACATGTACTGAAGGACCAAGAAATAGAACTTGCAGATGATTTGAGTTATATGGAGGAACCAGTGGCAATTATTGGGTATAAGACTAAACAATTACGAAACAAGGAAACACCATTGGTTAAAGTACTTTGGAAAAGTCATTCAGTTGAGGAAGCTACTTGGGAAACAGAGGAACTAATAAGAAAAGATTATCCTTTTCTATTTCATAATACAGGTAATTAATTTCGAGGTCGAAATTTTTTTAAAGAGGGGGGAATTGTAACATCCCATTTCATAACATCATATTTGCATTTTGATACACATG
The DNA here is from genome assembly GCA_949673415.1 of Euphorbia schlechtendalii. NCBI lineage: Eukaryota > Viridiplantae > Streptophyta > Magnoliopsida > Malpighiales > Euphorbiaceae > Euphorbia > Euphorbia schlechtendalii. Next base: position 9,542 of record CATIWQ010450425.1, on the reverse strand, counting down.
TTACATGTCGTGGAATTTATTATATGATATAATTATATATCATATATTGTTTTAGACATTAGTTTAAAATATATAAAATACGAAATTGAATATTTAAATAGATAGTTTCGAGATGATATTTAGAGGAAAATAATTATTGTTGGTTAAAATATTTTAGTATCATTCGGGATTGTTATTTATTAGAATTAGTGTGGAATAAGTATGAGTATAGTATAACGTTCTATTTGTAGGATAATTATTAAGAAAAAAGAAACAATCCATTGTATAAGAATACGACATAAGTTTGTATTTGTTTATAGGAGCTCAGAATATTGAAAGTGCACCGAAGGAAATGAAAAAGGAAAAGTTGTGACATACCTTCTAAAATATTGCAATACATGTTCTGTTTTACATGAACCAAAAGGTCATGTTCTGTTTCACATAAACAGAAAGGTCAAGTTCTGTTTCACATGAACCAAAAGGTCATGTTCTGTTTTAAGGCTGGCCAGTGAATTATTTGTTATCTGTTATATGTTACATGTATCCCGGGGTAATAGTTTGGTTGGTAATGTCACAACAAATAATAAATGACTCATTCATTAGTATACAAGTCTGAATATCCATTGAATATGTAATATGTAACTGTATGAATTTGCGCAATTGTCAGTTTATTGAGTGTTTATATTCATTGAGCTTGCGACTTATTAAAATTGCTATATATTTTTCAGTGTTTTAAAGCTGTAGATAAAGTTTGTACTAGAAGCTCACTACCTGTAGACATCATGAACGAAAGGCTGGCTGGTTGTGTTCTATTCCAAACTCTCTCTCTCCTCGCCAGTATAAGCATATAGAATTGATAAATGTCGGGATGTGAGACTTAGTATATATGTTTTGGATTACGTTAAAATTAAGTAGCAAAGGGAACTGTATAATGATATGTTTTATTGTTATATAGATAAACGATCACAAGTATTAGTATGAAATAAATATGTGTATGATAACTTTTGTTAATATAAGTTTGAAAAAAAATTTACCGTTGTGATTAGGATTCTGCTCTTACAGTAAGGGTTGTTTCAAGAGGCACCCAAAATGAACGATTAAGGATAGAGATAGTCCAAAGGAGCCCAGCCGACCTTCAACAAATGATGAACATAGCAAAGGGGCACATTGAAATTGACTAGTTGCAAAGGCCTAGAGACAAGCATCCGGCTCCCTCAAGGTTTGAAAACCAGAGATCTAGCCGGAGGAGGGATAAAAATACAACTGATAGAAGAGATTATATCAGCCCCGTCCCAAATGCAGGCCATCCTTTAACGTACCTTTGAGCGACATCCCAATCCCTGTACAAAAGAGCAATGATAAAAGAAGCCTACGCTACCCCAAAGTAAATGCCAATTCCCGACTAGGACGAGACATGAATAAATACTGCGAGTTCCACAGGGCCAAGGGTCACCACACGGATGATTGTCAAGTACTAGTTGATGAGATCCACCAACTCATCAAGGAAGGTAAATTAGAGCAATTTGTCAAAGGCATCACCAAGCGATCAAATGAAGAAGATAAAGGTCAGGAAAATGAAGGATCATCCAAACGGCGAAACAAAGGGGTTATCTTAATGATCGGCGGTGGGATGAAGCTGCAACAACCTTCAAAAAGGCCTAGACAAATGGACAAGAGGTCCGACACCAGGATAAGAGACCCCTTCACCAGATATAGTATGGTCAAGCATCCAAGGCCAGACCCACTCATTATAGAAGCTGATATGGAGGGTTACATGGTCAAATGGGTCATTGTTGACACTGGCAGTTTAGTCAACTTAATCACTAAGAAAGCCCTAACTTAACTACACATAGCTGAGAACCGCTTGTTCCCCAGCTATTCACCACTCGTAGGGCTGAGTGGCCACACGGTCCCAGCCTTGGGGAAAGTGAGCCTCGAAGTCGAGCTAGGAGACTAAGAACATACATGGTGAGCACAGGTGGAATTCATTGTCGCAGAGATCCCCATTGCCTATAATGTCATTCTGGGAAGACCATTCCTAGTACATACCGACTCGTTAATATCCATGAGCAAGTTAGTGATGATGATGCCAACCACCCGTAGAGAAGCTATTATGGTGGGAAACCCTCAGGTGGCCCACGAAACATATTTGTCCTCACTTAAAATCGATTCAGAGAATGATGAGTCTGTCAAAGAGGATAAGAAGGCTAAACTAGTTTGTAATTTGGAGATATACATGATCTCCCCAGAAAAGCATGTAAAAATAGCAAAAGATCTGGATGATCAAAGGAAGGTTGACATATGCAAAGTCCTTAAAGAGGAGCAGCATACTTTCTCGTGGAGCAATAAAGACATACCAAGCATCCCCACAGAAGTCATCACACATAAACTCGACCTCCACCCCCACGCCGACCCTGTCAAACAGAAGAAGAGAAATTATGCTCCCGAAAGATAAAAGGCAATTGAAGCAGAGATAAAGAAACTGTTGGAAACAGGCCACATCAGAACAGTTCGCTACCCGGATTGGCTTGCTAATGTAGTTTTGGTAAAAAAGGCAAATGGCTCGTGGTGAATGTGCGTCAATTTCACCAATCTCAATAAAACCACACCAAAGGATAGCTTCCCACTCCATAGCATCAACCAGCTAGTTGACGCCACTGTTGGCTTTGCTATCTACTCATTCTTGGACACCAAGTTGGGCTATCACCAGATTGCTATGCACCTGGATGACCAGGAAAAAACCTCCTTTATCACTCACAATGGAACCTACTACTATACGATTATGCCATTTGGGCTAAAAAATGAGGGAGCAACATACCAGTACCTGGTGACTGACATGTTCAAAAATATGATTAGACACACAGTCGAAGTCTATGTGGATGACATGATCATCAAAAGTAAGAGTAAACAAACCCACGTGGAAGACATTCGAGCCATCTTTAGGATAATGCAAAATCACAAACTCCGGTTGAACCCGGATAAAGGCACTTTCGGGGTTGAAGGGGGCAAGTGCGTGGGATATCTCATATCTCAAAGAGGAATTGAAGTAAATCCCGAAAAGATTCAGGCTATCATGCTTATGCAACCACCAAAAACACTTCAAGAGGTTCAAAGGCTCAACGACCGAATTAATGCAGTAGGGAGGTTCATCTCTTTCTCAACCAAGAAATGCCTACCGTTCTATAAAGCCACCAAAAGAGACCAGTCATTCAAATGGAATGAGGTCTGCTAAGAAGCCTTTGATGGTATTAAAGCATTCCTTGGATCCCCACCGTTACTCAACCAGCCTGAAAACGGTGAAAAACTATACATGTACTTAGTAGCGACTGACGAAGCTGTAGGATCAATGTTGGTGAAAGAAGATGAAGGCGGACAACAACAGGTATACTACACCAGCAAAACAATAAAAGATGTCAAGACAAGATATCCATGAATCAAGAAATTGGCATTAGCGCTTATCTCTGCCACCATTCATCTTCGTCCATACTTTCAGGGCCACGCGGTGGTTGTAAGAACAAGCTACCCGTTGAAGAAGGTCTTGCAAAGACCTGAAACATCAGGATGACTGACTGAGTGGGCCGTCCAACTTGGCGAATTTGACATGAGATTTGAAGCTCGCAAAGCCCTCAAAGCACAAGTATTGGTGGACTTTGTGACCAAAGTCGCGGGACTCAATCCGGAGGACATGCCAAAAATAGAAGAATGGATTGTATATGTGGATAAAGCCTCATCACTAGAGGGAGTAGGAATAGGAGTTGTTATCAACGGGCCAGAGAAAATTAAGTTCACTTACGCAGCCAAACTCGCCTATCCGGCCACAAACAACGCGACGGAGTACGAAACGATGACAAAGGACTTGAGCTCATACGAGAAATTTCTCCAGACCGCATAAGAATAAGGAGCGATTCAAAACTTGTATCAAATCAAATCAATAAGAACTTTGCCACCAAGGAGGCTGGAATGATGAAGTATCTTGAAAAGGAACGACAGTTGACTACTGAGATAGAGTTTAAGGGAACCACTTAGAAAGTGGAATACATATCCCGGTGGAAAATGAAGAGGTAGACTGACTCGCAAAGGCCACCTCATTAAAAGATGACTGGAAATCGCTTCAGTGTCCATTCAAAGTCATCCAAACTCCTTCAAATGATACAAAGGACGTCATGCTCTTAGAGCAAGAAGGGCTCGGATGGATAAAGCCAATCATTGACTACTTAGTCCATGATCTCCTACCGGATAACAAATCTGAAGCGACAAAAATAGTAAAACAATCATCAAGGTATGTGGTTATTAACAACCGATTCTATCGGCGTTCTCACACAGATGCGTGGTTGGGTGTGTTACACCTGAAACCAGCCGGTACATCATAGCCGAAATGCATGAAGGAGCTTGTGGATCACATCAAGAGGCTGAACCCTCATCCGTTGCATGAAAATTTTTGGATATTATTATCCATTTATGAATTTTGACATGGCGGAATATGTCCGAACTTATTTCAATCCTAGATTCATGCAAGAAAATCCCACATCCCCCATGCCATGCAGAAACTGCTATACATCGGATGGCCATTATCAACATGGGGAATCGACATAGCTGGATCATGCCCCCAGTAATCCGGCAGAAAAAGTTCATTCTTGTAGCGATAGACCATTTCTCCAAATGGGTAGAGGCACTCGTAGTAAGTACCATTACCCCAAAATAGGTCATTGACTTTGTATGGTACCACATCATCATCCGCTTCGTTGTGTCATAAAAGATCATTTCAGATAACGGGTCACAGTTCATAACAGCTGAGTTCAAGAACTTCTGCAATGAGCTAAAAATCAAGCAACATTTCTCATTCATTGCTCACCCTCAAACGAATGGCCAGACGGAAGTTACCAATAGAATACATGGCAAAGGTCTCAAAAAGAGACTTGAAGGAAGAAAGGGGGCATGGGATGAAGAGCTGAACAGTGTGCTATGGTCATACCGGACAACCCCTTACAAGCCAATTGGAGAAATACCCTTTATGCTGGTCCATGGAGTCGAGGCGGTTATACCGATATAGATTGGAGCTTCGTTAGAACATGTCCAATTCTACAACGAGGAACAAAACCACATCAACTTAGTCCACCAACTGAACAAATTAGAAGAAAGGTGCGAGTGGGCTTGCATCCTGATGGCCGCATATAAAGCTAGGATAGCAAAATACCATGATAAGAGAGTCAAAGAAGTAAGGCTCAAAGAAGGAGACTTAGTCCTGAGAGACTCAGCCACCTCGTAAAAGCCGGAAGGGAAAGGCAAGCTAGGAGCCAACTAGGAAGGCCCCTATATAGTTGATGAATTCATTGGACCTGCTACCTATAAATTGAAGGAGATGGATGGGAAACAGTTGCCAAGGACTTGGAATATAGCATCTCTCAAAAAATACTTCACGACTATGTAAATCTTGAGCCAAATGATGGGCTGATGGACGGTGCATTCTTCAAGAGATTGGCACCCATCCCTAATAAATCATGAGCCAAATGATGTGGTGATGGACGGTGCATTCTTCAAGAGATTGGCACCCGTCCCCAATAAATCATGAGCCAAATGATGGGCTGATGGATGGTGCATTATTTCAGAGATTGGCACCCGTCCCCTAATAAATCATGAGCCAAATGATGGGCTGATGGACGGTATATTCTTTCAGCGATTAGCACCCATCCCCTAATAAATCTTGAGCCAAATGATGGGATGATGGACGGTGCATTCTTTCAGAGATTGGCACCTGTCCCCTAATTAATAATGAGCTAAATGTTGGGCTAACGGGCGGTGCATTCTTTCAGATATTGGCACCCGTCCCCAAATATATAATAAGCCGGATAACGGATTAATGGATACCGGCCTAACGTTTTACCCCTTTTTAATGAAAAAGGTGTGTACTTTCTGTGCAATTTAGTAGTGCTGATCACACTATCTGAAATTCACTCGTCTATCACAAAAATTTCTCAAGGACCAATTCAGCCTACAGGGTAAATGTCCTCAAAGGGACAGTTGAGCACACGGGTTTCGCACACCCGGCTCCCACTATATGCTACTAGGCTCAGTACAGTAGTCAATTTAGCTTCTTTTATACATTTAAAAGACGGCTCGCTTTAACTTTGTTATTTTTCACTCTTGTTTGATAAAAGCATGAAATATATAAAAGTAATGCAACAAATATAATGAAAATGACTGTAATCAAGAAGCAAACATATATTATAAGTACTAGTCATCGAAGGACCATACAGCCTCAAAGGGCTTAAAAAATATTCGCCACACGGGCTCAAAACTTACAAATTTCAAAAGAAAAATTGCTAAGACTACTGAGGAGGAAGTGAAGCATTGGCACATGGCTCTTCAACATTTCCATCTGGAGGAAGAGCTGACTCCTCACCACTCGGTATGCCCCTATTGGCCTCTTGATCAGCAACCAGTTGGCGCTCTTTCTCTCTTTGATGTTCATCTAAGTCTTCATAAATTGGGAAGTCAATGTCCATAACCAAGTCATCCAGCATGTCCGAATGAAGTGCGTGGCTCACAAGTAGTACCCTCTCACCATAAAAATAACCGCATTCCAAGACCCGGCTGGTGATCACTTCCGTCACTGCCAAGTCATTCTTCCTCTCCTCCCCTGCCTTGGCTAAACTCAGCTCAAGATCCGAGATCTTGGTAGCCGCTTCCTTAGCTTCTTTCTCAGCTTTCTCTTTGGCAAGCTCGGCAACGACATCCTTAGCCTCTAATTCCTTGATTTGAGATGCAGCCAGTTGATACTTCATTTCAAAATGGGAGTCCTTACGAGCTCGCCGGATCATCTCACTCGTCTTCGACATCACCTAAAAATAATTATTTAGATCAAATCGGGTGAAAAGAGTTCACAGAGTTGGCCATATTAAAACCACTTACTAAAGTAGGATCTTGAAAAAGGATAGTTGACAAGACGGCTATCGTCTCTTCCTTCAACTTTTCCTCATCTTTTGGAAGAGGAAAACAACTCTTAAGGAGGGATTGGACCCTGAGATCCCTGCAATCGACATTCGACGCCTCCCTCACAAATACGTCCAGCAAAAATTGTTTTGGTGGACCTTGACTTTGTGGCATAGGGACCGTCTCAGCTACCTAAAAGATAGAACAATACGAATAAGGGTTCAAACAGAAAGGATTCAATACAAGAATGATTAAAGAATAAGGCGTGCTAATACTTAAGCAGTTTTTTGCTTCTTTGCGACTGGCTGGCTTGATCTTCCTACCTTAGGCCGGGTTGATTCGCCCACTTTAAGAGCAACCGGCTTGGTCCGTTTGTTGCCCATGGTAGCTAAAAGATCAGTAGCAATTTGTTCAGGAGCTGACATGCCTAAAGAAATAAAAAGAAAACAAAACAAAGATTGGGAGTTAGTACCAGTTGGTGGTTCATGAGTCTGAAGATAAATGACTTCATTTGACACCGGGCCACGGGCAATCAAGTGATGCCCTTGAATTACTGCCCATATTCAACCTTAACATATTAGGTCTCAACCCTTTAAAGAATTCTACCTTAGGATCATGGACCCGTTGGGCTTTGCTAGAAACATTGGCCGGCTTCTCACTTGACCACTAAGTTGGGAAGGTAGGGTAGTTTTCATCTATCCGGATATAAAACCAAAACTCCTTAAAATTGTGCTTTGAATCCAGTCTTCCAAAAAATTTATAAAACCCGGACCTGGGTGGCTTGGCGAATTGGTAATGGTCATCCTCCTTGTTCTTTTTATTACTACACAATTTCCTGAAGAACATGGGGGTGAAGTCAAAGCTGATGTCAATACAGAGTTGATAATGGCCCATTAAGTCTGCCCACGCGTTGGGATGAAGCTTAGCAGGGCATTTTCCCCAAATCGTTAGCAGCTCACAGATCGATCCGGGCAAAGGATATTTGAAGCCATTTCTCAATGTGTCTATATATACACTGAAATGGTCGTGTGGAGGGGCATTCACCCTTTGGTTCTCTGACGGGAGTAAGACATGACACTTTTGGAGCCAATCAAACATCAACGCCTCGTGAGATATATGTAGCTCATGCACCATTGACACCATATCGTCCACCCGGGGTGTCATTTTCCTCCTTCTTACAGGAACCACGGAAGAAGAGGCTTCCTCACCCGAGCGGGAACGAGGCGGTGCCAAATCATCAGCACCAACTACCAGGTCATCTATAACGTTCTCTCCTTACAGAGATGGTTCTGGCGTGGAAATTTCCATCCATCGCCCGGATGACTCCCCACTTCCGGCTTCGCTCATTCCTTCAATCTAGAAAGCATCACCCCCTCAGTTAGTCTGATAAAGTATTCTCAGAAGCCATCACTCGGTTCGCTATCCTCTTTAACCTAATAAATTTAAGTTTTGGTGAGTTAGTGGTATTTAGAGATTTTTTCAAATATGTGTTAAACATGTGGTCATCCATCCGTCTCCACCACTCTCTGTCACGACTACTATTACTACTATTGGAGTCGCAACCGGATGGCTGAGGCAGAAACTTTGTTATCTCCATGATCCGGTCCTAATGGTACAAATAAGGAATCTAAGATTTTAAAAACCTTCTTAAAGCTAGTTTTGAGGGGAAACAGCAAGATTCAACAAACCTAATGAACTTTGGATCAAAATACACAGAAAATGAAGAACACAAAGAACAAAATGGAAAATTTTCAAAAGCCAAATGACGCAAAACTCTTAGGGCAAATCACAAACAGAGTAATGCACAATAACAAACGACAGAAATAAAAGCTCACACAAGAAAATAAATCTTACTTGAGAAAGATGATTTGCTGATTGAAGAACAAGGAGAAAAGATGGCAGAAATTGCTTGAAATCGCCGGAAAAGCTCTAAAGAAAAAGTTTGAGTAACAGTTGTGAGAACGGGATTTTGTATCAGCTCGCGCTTTCAATGATGACGGCTTTTCGGGATATTTATCCTCGAATCACACGATTTTTAACTGTCCGATGATCTTCATATGGGAGTCTTCCTCGTCTCTGAATTTAAAAGGACTTTAATTCAGAAAATTAACAAAAAAATATACAAATACACAAAAAAAAATTCAAAAATGCAACCGGAAGCCAGATCCGGAGCCCGCCTCGCCTATACTTGGCAAAGTACGGCTCGCCAGAGGGCTGGCCAACCTCACCAGGGGCCTGGCGAGGCTCACCAAGTGTCTGGCGAGCCTCACCAGACTTTCTGGCGAGTCCGCCAGGCCTCCTGGCGAGGCTTCTTCGCTAGGTTGGCGAGGCCTCGCTAAATGTTCTTCCTATTTTGGATTTTTCGGAATTTTTTTCTATAAATAGTCAGACCTTTTTGGATTGAATGCGGCTCGAAAATTCAGAGAAAATTCTCTCTGTCAGATAAAAAAATATACAAACAATATTTCTTACTTTCTTCTAATTTTTTTCTTGGATCCAAAACACTTTTGGATCCCAAATCTCTTCATCCTTTAATCAAATTTCTTCATCTTTTCTTCTTAAATCCTCATATATTCTCGGATCTAAAACAAATTTAGAACCCGAGTCTGATTATCTTTTAGATAAATAAACAC
>CATIWQ010450351.1:0-13950 GCA_949673415.1 Euphorbia schlechtendalii | reverse complement strand
GTAGTATTTAAATAATAAATATCCTTAACAAATTTTCAAATTTTAATTCTAACAAATCTTTATCAATTCTAGGATTTTACTTTTTTTATTTTGATTTTGAAAGGAAACGTAGAGATAAAAGCAAAGAACTTGAACGGGAAGCTTTTAAATTAAAATTTGAAATTTTTTTTAAAATACAGGTTTAACCGGTTTAGTGATTTAACCGATATTTTACCGGTAAGATACGGTTTTCTTCAAAACCGGTAAAGTATTTCAAACCGACCGTATATCCAACCGGTACCCGATTTTACTGATTGAACAGGCCGGTACGGTACGGTTTCAATAACACTACTTTATTTCACAATATACTACCTTCTCCATCTATTTTAGCTATTTTAAAATGGCTCTTAATGTTACCGAAATCATATTAATTATTACCCTTAATAATTCTATTTCCTTTTTAATCATTATGCTTTAATTGTACTATTAGTATGTACAATTTTTTAGCCTCTCCTTTACTATATAAAAAGCGAAGAGCATAGTGTCATATTTACATAGATCGAGCAACTTTGTGTCACTTATTGGACTAGTCTTAGATGATTGCCTTCGTTAAGCTAGTAGTTTTTCAGATATTCGTTTTGTTTATGCTAAAAGGTCTGTGAATTAGCTTGTTTACGCTCTGGCCAAATCTGCTGTTTCATCGACAAATACAAGCGAGTGGGATCATTCACCTGCTTGGCTTCAGTTGTAACGCGCTTTTGATCAATGCATACCCTTTTTCAGTCAAAAAAAAAAGCCAAGAGTTGTAAAAAAAATTATTAATTAACATCAAAAGACCGAAAATACTCCTTATCAAATTTTTGAATGGAGTGGGCAACATAGGGTTTCGAATGAAAGAGTAGAAGGGCGAGTAGGCCCCAGGTTCACAGGGAGATGTTTAAATGGAACTATGGCAATCAAGCTTGTTGATATTCAATAATCATACCTTATTTAATGTTTGTTGTTTTTTTTCATAAAAAAACACATGTATAAGTATAGTGTTGGGGTAAGTGGAAGTTGAGTATCTCACAGGGAAAGTTAATGAGTTAAGTAAATGATATAGAATTGAGAATGACGCATTAACCCATCACCTTAGAGTTTTGGGTCAAAAGTGATGTCAAGTTCATGAAATATATCATTTACTTGTGTGCTCGTTGTTCTCCTGGACCGAAAGCTCCCGGATTCTGACATACTGTCTTTATTCTCGGTATGCAAGTTGTTCAAATCAATTCTGCTATTTTATTTGGGGCAAAATGTGGGGATTAAAAAGAACTAGAATCATGACAAAAATGATGAAGTTATTAGCACTAGCTTAAAAGATTTCATGTCAAAATTTAGGAAATATGATTAAATAACAGTGTATTGAAATGAATACAAAAAAATAATTTATGCAAAAGAGAAAAGGTATGCATGTCTCATGTTGTCCAAGAAGCTTGTCATCCCTTGAAAATATGTCAAAATTTGGTGAACATTTAAAGTTGAGGTGATAATTTTTCAAAAATGAATCACTTTATTCCTGAACATCACGTGTCAATTTTTTATTCAAATTGATTTTTTAAATATGTTAATTTTATGATTAACTTTTTTTATTTAGCAACTAACATATGAAATTCAGAAAATAAAGTGATACCGTTGTTTGGAATTGATGTAACTATAAAATGAGTTAGGAATGTAACCGGTTGTTTTCACGATAACCTAAGACACTCATGAAAAGAAAAAGGTATAGACGTGGCGAAAGATGAAGGATGGACAAGTAAAATGAATGTTATCCACAAAAAGAGAAGTGGAAAAGCAGCACTTGGGATTTCACCCAAATCCTAAACACCAATCAATCATGGCTTCTGCTTCATCATCTTCCTTGCTTTCTTCCTCTTTCCTTCAATCTCAGCCTTTGCCCAACCGTCGCCAACTGTTATGCCCGTCGAAGATTTCCGTTCAAATAACCGAATTCCGTAGCAACCCACTCTCCCTTGTTGTACGAGCTGCCAAGATTCCTGCCGGCGTATGTATTTTTGTGCCTCTCCTCAAACTGCAAATTATACTAGCAAATTGTCTGTTTTTGAGATTATTTCCTTTCTGGTGTTTTTATTAGGTGGAAGTGCCAAAGGTGCAGCCCAAATTTGAAGCTCCTTTTCTAGGGTTTACTGCCACTGCTGAAATATGGAATTCTAGAGCTTGTATGATTGGACTCATTGGTACTTTCATTGTTGAACTGGTTTGTGTTCTTTTTTCCTTTTCCCACCTGACCCTACTCATGAATGAATCTGAATCTATTCAATTTTTGCTTAGTATTTTTTTGGTATGTAGATATTGAACAAAGGAATTCTCCAAATAATTGGTGTTGAAGTTGGCAAAGGTCTTGATCTTCCTCTCTGATTTCACTCTGCTTTGTAATCTGTCTCTATCCTCTGTTTTCTTTGATGCTTTTTACTCTTCTCTATGTTCGTTGTGTTACTGAGAATGTATTTTCCTGTTACTGTGAGATTCAATTTATAAATTAAGTACAATACTTAATCATGTTGTAAATGAAAAAATGTTTTTTTTTCATCAATTTCAATTTGGAAAAGGTTGCTCATTCAACCCACTTCCCACATCGACAGGTTTCAGTTTGCTGTTTAAAATAACAATGACTCATTTGGTAGAATGGAATAGATTATGCATGTAAAAACAACAATTATCATGCATGATTCCGACGTCGAAGAGAATAACTCCTTATAATTTTCATGGGAATCACGAAATGATTATTATTGAATAGCTATTCCGTGATTCTCATGAAAATTAAGAAGAGCTATTCCTTCTGACGTCAGTCATATTTAACGTTTTTGCATTCAAATCCTGTTCCATTTTATTCTATTCCATTCCGCCAACCAAACGAAAACCTAACAGAACAGTATTAGGATACACGGCAACATACCACTCAATTTTCTGACCATGATTACAATCTATTAAAATAATTAATTCGAACTCCTGCATACTGCTAATCAAAACAATAATAATGAAATACCATGAAGAACAGAAGTAAATCCAGATAAACAAGAGTTTCAACATTATTAGACTTGTTATTGGAAATGTCTCATATCAAATCATCCTTCAAAACCATATACATCTGGCTCGTAACATTGGGTGGCTTGTAACATTGGCTTCTCCCAGATCGGGTGGCTCGTAACATTGGCTCCAAAAAACCCCTGTAGAACCTTAACTTATCACAAGTTTGCAAATAACAGATTTATAAGTTACAAGCTTCTGCACATATCAAATAGTACACAGCTTTTCTGCCTCCGGTGTCGATCATCCTTTCTCTGTGGGATACAAGGAATGAGCTTTTGCGCCTCGTAAATATATGGCTTTAGTGCCTTATACCAAATCTTGGCGCAATTTTTCTGCTGGACTGCTATTCCCAGCAGAAAAAGAAAGACATTACAGGACTCTACAAATTCTAACATCTATTACTGGCAATTTACAAGAGGATTCAGAGATTTTGAGTGTCTCGGCTACCGACAAACGGTGGTTTCTCCAATGTTCCTCTGCCCATCTTTTCATCTTTTCTCCTTCATTCTTCCTGTTCTGTTGTACACAAAGTGCATCGCCATATCCACCTGTGAATCAGCCCCACAGAATAAATAACATTTCCCGTACATATAGATATTCTTCAAGTAGTTGTAATTCTAGGGATTAGGACATGTAGCTTGAGAAGGACCATTGCTAAAGGTTGAATTTGAAAATAAAGCAAGTTTCCCTAACTCTAATTTGAGGGTGCAAATCTGAATGCTATAAATTGAACTTTGTTACGAACTTGTGATAAATTGGTTGACAAGGGTAATGTGTCCCATTTTCAATATCTATACAAGCCTAACTTCAATGATGGAAACTAGAATGCATTATATACCTCTTGCAAGGGCCAGAATGTCCTTCCTTGAATCTTTCACCATTATGTTGCCTAATCAATAAGTGGAAATATAATAGTTTCATCAAACCCAAAAAGATAAGCTCCATTAAGATAGTTAAGGAAGAGATTTCCCCCATACCTTCTGAATCCAATGGTGGAGCTTTTAGCAAATCTATTGCCCTCCTATACAGTCCCTGCCAATCATACAATAACCAAACCATTGCACAGCCGTGAAAAATGTTGTATTGACTGAAGGAAAAACTCCATAAATAAGTGACACTTAAGTTATGCAATGGTATTTTGGATATTTGAGCCAGTAAATGAACATCTCAACTAAAAAAGTGCAATCTTTTTCCTTCTCTGTCAAAAAAGTTCACATAGATCAGAACACATTCTAAATTTCATTGAATTAAAGGTTGATTAACTTTAAAAAACGTCACCTTATCGCAAATAAACTTAGTGGTTGAATTGACCCAGATTTTCAATTTACGCGCAGAATACTTCGATTCCTAACCAAGTCATTCGAACAGTAACAAAGCATGCTTATTTAGTTTAACTAATATGAGAATTTTAAGATGTTATGTACATTTATATTCAAAGCGTATATTTATATTTTCCTCTTTGTTTACAAATTTGCCAAAAACTAGACTGAGTTGGGCTTAAATTCAACTTCATTGGAAAACTTATGAGGAAGATTGAATATTGGGCATTGCCTACAGTTCCACGGGAAACTTATCTCTAATCTGAAATTCATCTTTCCAAAGTAATGCTTTCGGAATAAGACGTGCAGAGCAATATCCTTATAGCTTTGCCCAATCTGGAAAAAACGCAACAAAAAAAGAACAAGATCTAATTCTAGCATGCTAGAGAAGTGGAATTGATTTCATCTACATTCGTAAAACCCAAGTCATAAACAAAAGCATTAATAATTGATCAGCAAAAGAACAAACGATGGAGGGCTATTGAGTGGGAAATGTGCGTTTAACATATATTACGAGTGTAAAACCAAATTATTTTATATATGTCCTGTGAAATACACACCTCCTGCAGCAAAAGCGAGCTTGAGTGCTCTTGAACTGCTTTCTGTAGAAACATGAGAGCCAGGCAGGTTAAAACTACACCAACATTGGGATGATGACAGCCTACATCGTACATATAAAACCGCAATCTATAAAATTCTGATGCAAATTTTCAGATTACTTAAAAATAAAGAAGAAAACTTCAAACTAACCCACCAAAAAGTTGTTCCGCTTTCTTTAATGCTTTTGTCAATGTTTCCTCCGCATCGTTAAATTTCCTGAAATAAATCTTAATAACATAAATATGGAATCAGATGATGCACATGACCAACAAAAGGTAAACTACTCTAAGCTTACCCCATATGGCCCTCGAGCTGCCCCAGGGCACAGATTGCTGCTACCCGAATCTCACCTGAAGTCATGTTACAGGTTGATAAGGCATGCATGTCAGTGAAGTCCTTCTTTTCAGCTACTTCATCTACAACTTTCTGGTACAAATCCTTTGCTAACGACAAGTTAGCAGTCGTGTGCAAGAACTCTCCAAATGATAAAGCAGCGCTTCCTGTCACAAAACCAGAACACCGTAACTAGCATGCTCTAAAAGGATTTAAGAAACAAATAAGATGCTTACCAACACTTCCCTCACCGTTCTTGAATCCTTGGAATAATGATGCAGCTGTATGGAAGCGGAAAATTCAGTAATTATACAACACAAGAGTGAATAAATTCAAAATGCTTTGAGGTCTAACAGATTCGACGTTGCCACGAAGAAGCTCAACCAGACCTTTAACTGCTTTAGCACGAGTATTAATAAATTCATCTTCATCGTTCCCCCACAAATCTAAGCTTTTTTCTGCTAGAACTGATTAAGAATCATCCTATATAGTGAGAATAATATATAAACAAACATTTGAACCTAGATACCAAATGTGAAGCGCAAAGATGCATGCTTGAGTTGAGGAAACTTACATTCCCCAGCGCTAAATTGAGTCCCACGAGAGCTTCCATGGCAGCCACTACAACATAAACCATGTTTCTAGTCAGAAATTTACAACAAATGGATTACATATAAGAACTCAACTCTCAAATCAAGCATGTTGGATAGAAAGAGGCAGTTTCGTTACCTTTCACACCGGGAGAAGATTGTTCCAAGTCCAGAATAGTTTGCAGCTTCTCCATTGCTTCATCGTAACTTTCTCTACAAAAAGTCAATTGAAGAGTAGAATAAGTTCCATGATCGATCAAAATCAAACTAAACCCTAATACATTTCAAAAAACAGGGAAACAAGAGAAAACCGTGCAAATAGCAAGTTAGACATGGCGAGTAAGGTCATCCCTTTTGAATTCTGGGCGACGATATCTAAGCCCTCAGTTGACTGAGAAGAAAGACACTGTTCGAGTACCAGCATAGCTTGGCCATAAGATTCAGCTTCACATAAAATTGCAGAAAACCAAATTACAACGAAATTGATGAAGAATCCCAAAAATTAAAATAGAAGTAAATGTAGAAAGAAAACCAGAATTGTGAGATTTAGCAAGAGAGAGGGCGCAGTCGATCATCTGAAGAGCAACAGGGCTTGCATTTGGGCCGTCAATGGGATTGTTAAAGAATCGCAAGGGTGGAGGAGTAAAGAGGGAGGGCTTATTGGTCGTAGCAACGGCGGCCGTAGTTCTGAGCAACTTGGAAACGGAACGAATCATAGTTGCCTTCTTTTTGTTCTTGTGGTGGTTGTGCTGTAAAACCCTGTGAAACTCAATTGCGAAGAGGTTTAAAGAGATGAGTGGATGATAGGTGTCGTGTCGCTAATGCAAAAAATGTCGTCACCAATGTTATGTTTCAACGCCTCATCTAAATTATCATGATTACCTGTCCGTATACGACTCAATTTTAGGTACTCATAATTTGGATTGTTCAAATTCAAAGTAACCATTACAATCTTTGAGTTAAAATTTAGGAATAATGAATCATTACTTTTCTCATGTCTTGAACATGATCTTATATCCCCTCATTTTCAAAAAGTGCATTGATGAACTCTTATATCCCCTCATGTCACTTGTTTCTGTTAGTTAAAAGGTATCATTTTTTTGATTTTTTTTTTAATTAGAAATTGATACGTGACGTTTAATGAGCAAAGTGATGCATGTTTAATTAAAGTAGCTATGAAATCAATCTGAAAATTAAAAAGGGCACAGGATTTTTGAGATAATTTAATACTTCTCCCAATACATTAGTGAAAAACCTAACTATTTACCATCATTTTTATATCTTTATATCATATACATTAGATTCTAGATTGTCAATAGATATAAGCTTAGAAAAATTGTTGTCAAATATATACTAGACCTGGTACACATATTAAACTATCCCTGAACATTTCCAAAATTTTCTTAACTCCTTAAACTTGTTAAAAGTGTATCATTTTGTTTCCATTAATTTCACACGTCAGCCTCTAGTTGGTTTGAATTTCAATGATGTTATTTTTTAATTTTTTCTCCTGAATTAAAACTCAAAAGTTGGCACATGTCATTGAAGAACAAACTTAATTAACTTTGAAAAGTTTAGGGAGACAATATATCATCTAGGTTAAGTTCATTCGAGTAAAAATGCCCCTTTCCGTCAAGAGTTTCTTTTTCAATGTACCTTTCCTTATGTTATTTTCATTATTACGTGGTTATCGAGTACTGGGAGAAAATGCAAGTATTTGCTAAAAATGCAAAGACATATCTAATGGAATTTGAGTCTTTTTCCTCTATTAGGTAGTTAAGGCAAGTCAATGAAAATATTTCAAAACTAGTGGAACAAAAAGAAAAAAAAAAGTTGCTTGTTAGATTTTAGTATAAAAATAATCTCAAATGTATAGAAAAAGCACCATATTTGTTATATTAAATTGTTATGCACGACTCAATATTACTTTATGTCATCCGTATATTCCACAATACTTACTTAATGACGGAGTTAGGAGGTGGTGGAGATTGACGGTCACCCCCTCTCCATTGGAAATTCTCCTCCACCTATTCATATTGTCTTCTTTGTCACCTGAAACGATGGAGCTGCCGCCTCCCATGGATATTCTCTGTTGCTATCTTGCCTACTTTCTACGCTATTACTTTTACCCTAATTTAATACTAAAATTGTGTCGTTTCATGTTTCAATTTAAAGGTAAAGCATTTTTTTATCTCGACTCTATTTTAGGTTATGTATGTTGCTGCTACCTAGGGACCACCACTCATCTTTGTCAATAAATACCGCACTCTGTATCATATAATCAATTTGGGAAATCTCTTTGGTTAATACACCTGTGATTTATTTCATTCATGCATAAATAAGTTAGCGATAACAAAGCATATCATAGTCCAACCTCTACACAAGCTTATTTAGCCTAATAAAGGCTCACAATAATACCCTAAAGCAAGGGACACATTGCAGCCCCAAAGAGGGTCAAATCACCATTCATCCCCTGTATAAGGTGCATAAATCCCTAGTAAAGGTTCCTAATTCTACACACTTATTCTACATTTCAATCCCTATTTCATGTACTAACTTAGACATCAGAGTGACTACACTTGACATTCCAGCCTAGCCCTCTGACCCGTTGTTGTCTTTTAAATCAACCCTACAATATCAAGTGGTACAGTGGGCGTGGATCCTTGCATTTCTTAACCCCTTTCTTATTTTCAGTTTTCTCGATGGAAATCTTTTTTCCTTTCATTTCACTCATTTGAGTTTAGCAATGAACGAAAAAAGCCTTTCCAAGCAGCCCGAGCTTCATACAATAGCGTCAAAATGCAGCTCGAAGGTAACACCAAGGCTAGCACAGGATCTTCCATGACCCCTCCTAGATTTTCACTACATAAGGCACTACTAGGCTCTGGCAAGGCCAATAGAGGACCCTTGGATTCAACATAAAAGAAGATTCCCTTCACGCTGTTATCGATAGAGATAGAAAAGTAGTTCATGTTATGCCAAAAGGAGCACACTTTGATGGAGACAAAGATCTTGGTCAGCATAACAAAGCAGAACATGTACACAATGGGCATACATGTGGTGTCGAAGAGTGTTGGGCTCGATAGTTTGAGTGAACATACAAGTGGGGTTAAGTAAACACAAAACCAATTGATTTGTGTTAATATCTACTCCACTTATATATATCACTCGATATTCTTCTTAATTTTTAATGTTAGATAACAACACATCTCCAACATTTTGGTGTTTGGTGTTGTTCTGATGTTTTTCATAGCATTCTTTGTTTTTTCATGCAATTAATTAATTGAAAAATTGATTTAAATGAAATTTAATTATTGAATAGTTTGTACTTAATTGTAGTTTCTGGTTATAATTTTATAATTTTTCTTCCTTAATGCCAATCTTTTTTATGCTCTAACTAAAGATATTTGCACATTAATGTTGGAGCTTGATTTTCACCTTTACTTCTAACATCTAGAACCAACAATAATGGTGTATTCTTCATTTTTTGTTTCTAATAGTTAGAGAATATTTTTGAAATAGTTTATATTAGAGTTTGCTCGCTTACATATACAACTAGAATCCTTAGCAGTCTTCATATCATCATTGCTTAGTATTGATTTATCATCTTTATGGATCTGTTTACCTAGATATCATGTTGGTATATGTATTCATAAATGAAATTAAATTTTTATTTATGAAAGTTTGCCCCCCTCTCATGGGATCATGGCTCCCCCGCTTTACTTACCTAAAATAATCCTTCACGTTTTCTTTAAATTCTTTAGTTTTTTCATTTTTCTTGCATTAAAGCATAATGAAATACAAAGATGTCAAAAAATCAATAATTGTTAAAAATCTTAGATTAGAAGATGAAAAGAATTCGAAAAAAACAATTATTATGCACATTGGTTGCACACTGGCAAACGCAGCCGCCACCACACAAGCAAAATTGTACCCGCTTGTGCATTGGTGAAAGCAGGTGAATATTCTTCCGTTAGGGCTCCTGCACAACTTGTACCTGCTTGTGCTTAGGTATACCAACAGATGAGCAAAATTGTCGACCACACATCCAATGGCATGGACGAAAATTTCGTCCGCCTGTAATACAGATAATTCTAATTCTTGGTATAAATGATTTAGTATTTTCAATCAGGCAGCTGGAGTAAAAGTGTATAACTGGACAACACATAGTAACACCCTTGTTATAATGTTATAAAAATGTATTATATGTATATCTAGCATACATAAACTCTTTTTAAAGTGAATCTAACATGTATCAAATCTATTTGAACTGAATTTGAAGTGTTTTGAAATGCACTAATTACATTTGAAGTGTATCTAAGTTGTGTGTATGTATTAAACGTGTATTTTTTTTTGAAAGTTTACATGACCTATATCTAAAATTGAACATGTATTTTAGGATAGTTGTATTAAAAGTGTACAATTTTTCTAAAGTATGTTTGAAGTGTATCTAAAGCTTTTAAATAACATATGAAGGACTGCACTGAAGCCATTGAATAACAAATGTTGATGGTGAACCAAAGAGTCGTTTTCATCATTTTGTGTAAAATTAAAGTGACTGATGTTTCAATAAATTTCATTTTAAACATTAAGAAATGTGAAAATGCCCCTTAATTCTAAAAAATTACATATGTAACTAAATGATTTTCTTATAACTAAATGGTATGTCATTTTTCATGCATTGATGATGATATTGAAAGGTTGAACGTTCCTTCTAATGAAGCAATTACATATTTAAATATGTGTTCATTCTTCAAGCTGTTTTGTTGATAAAGATCATCATGCAAAATTGTATCTTGTAGATTTATTACGAAAATTTCTCCAATGTTGAGGTGACTAGCTCCTTTTTAACTTCAACTCTATGTCGATGAAGTGAAAAGTAAATCTAATTGTTTTTACCTTAAAATATATGATGACTTTTTCAAAAGAATATGATAGACAGCAGCAACTCACAATTTTTTCCATTAGTATGTGAATTATCAAATTAGCTTTGATTTTACCTGTTACTGCAAATACTTTTGAGAGAAATATTTTTACAGTGAATTAGACTGATATACATAATAACTTGGAGATTAGCAGAATGTTTGCGTAGCATGAAAAGAAACTTTTTTTATCCGTGTTGATTAGACATTTATAATGCAATTTTACCAATTGGTAAAATTACTCTTACTGCGGAAGACAACATGTTTCTAAGAGTTTGTAATTTGTCCCTTACTATTAACAAAAAAAAAAACGTTGTTGGCTATCGTGTACTTCATTGAATTATTGCTATTCATATTTTTATACTTTTATTTAATTAAATTGAATAAAATATAACATTTTTTAGCCGAAATAATTTACATCCTTGATCGATGGTTGTAACTCAAAGTAAATAGAGTTAGATAAAACTCATAGATTTTATTTGACAAGGATTATGTATCCCTTTGTACATTTTGTGTATGGCTCCCGTATTTGTTGAAAAAGTCCGAGACCCGCTTGCTGTGGGTTGGCTTAGACAAATATATTACCAAAGAAACCTAGTTTGATCCAAGTTCACAAAGTTCCAAAGATATGTCAGATTGGGATTGAGTTTTGTATAAAAACCAAATTCGCCCAACTTGTCCCGGATATCAATATTATTATTATATATAGTAAAATACAACCAAATATTTTATTATTAATTTTTATTTTGCTTTTACATGAAAGAGAATCATATTCATGCTTTATATAAAAAAAACTTTACTTATTTTTGTGCAAAAAATATTTCAAAATTATGTTTTTTACGATCTGGTCTAATACCTGGTATAAGACCGTCCTTTATACATTGTATAAGAGTGATATAAGGTCTTTATATAACTTATTTTCCATTAATTTTCGCAATTAATTTTGAAATACTCGCAAAAATTATCGTTCGAATGCCTTATACATGGTATAAGACTACAAGGTAGAAGACCAGATTGTAAAGAATCATTATTTTGGAAACTTTTTTACACAAAAAAAAAATTCGTATAAACAAAATATATAATTTTTTCTTAGGAAAGCATAAATAAATTTTTCTTTGCGAGCATTTCCATGAGATATTCTTATAAATAATACACATATATTAAAAAATTAAATAATTGTTTAATGGGTAAACACTGCCAAAGTATACTATTCCTACGGAATAGATTTGGACCTTAAGATAGCAAAATTGTTATCGACCATATCCGCCCAGCCCAACTATGAATAAGTGGCTAGCATATTCAGAGTGCATTGTAAAGAATGATTAGATATTAAATTTATTAATTAATATGTCATAAACATCATTTAATTAAAATGTTATCTTATTATACTTTCATTATTCTACTTTTACGTTTACATATAAGGGTAATATTCCAGTTTTTTCATCTTTTCCAATTGAAGGCTCCCATGGCAATCTCTTCCTACGATTTTCTCATCTTTTATTTTTTTTCTTCTCCTTCTGATTGCGATTTCAGCTTCGATTTTCTTATCTTCGATTTCTTCTCCTCCTTCTGATTGCGATTTCAGCTTCGATTTTCTCATCTCTGATTTCTTCTTCTTCTAATTGCGATTTCAACTGTGATTTTTAATTAGTTTTTTTGGAGGATTTCTTCTTCTGTTCGTATTCTGATTCTTCTTTCTTCTGATTCTTCAGTATTCGGTGAATTCATTGTAAGTTTTTTTCTATTTCATACTATTTTCTAGTTTAGTTTTGTTTAATTTCAGTTTTTCATTGTGTTTTTGTTCTGATTTGATTCATTTTTATGATTTTGGTTGATTCGCACAGTGATTGGGTGAGTTGCGTTCGAATTAGCCCTAACACGCTTCAACCAACGATTGAATCTGTTTCTTGGGATAAAATTATGAAGATTTGGAATTTGATTAACTGCAAACTGAGATGCACTTTGGCTAACCATAATGGATATGTGAATATTGTGGATGTTTCTTCCAATGGTTCTTAGTGCGCCAGTGGAGGAAAAGATGGAGTTATTCTATTGTGGCATTTGGCAGAAGGAAAGAGGCTTTACAGTCTTGATGCAGGTGGAGTTATTAATGCTTTATGCTTCAGTCCTAACAAGTATTGGTTGTGTACTGCTACTGAAAGCAGCATCAAGATATGGGATCTTGAAAGCAAGTGTATTGTCGAGGATTTGAAGGTTGATTTCAAGGCTGAGGCTGAGAAATCGGATGGTACTGGTTCGAAGGTTAAGGTATATTCACATTCTTACATTTCTGCTCCTTGTATAGTTGTGTAATCTTTCTAGTTAGTATAAATTTGTTAATTAAGTTATGTTCTTATGTTTGTGTTAATTTTGTGTAGTTACCATTCTGAATTTGCATTTTTGGTTGGTTTTTTGAGAATAATTTTGTTTGTTTAACATATTGGCTGATTGAGTTTTGTGCCTCTGTTAATGTAAATTTTTTGTGATTATCATTCTGAATTTGCATTTGTGGTCATTTTTTGAGAATGATTCCATTTGTTTATATAGCTTAGTAGATATTGGCCAATTGAGCTCGGTGCCACCATTTGTCTAAATTTTGTGTGATTACATTCTAAATTTGCATTTGTGGTTGTTCTTGAAGAAGGATTTTGTTTGTTTCTCTCATGTTTCTTGTAGTCTATAAAGTTTTTAGTTTTCATGTTATTTGTGGAATAATACTTTGTTGGCTAATTAAATACATGCTCGAAATGATGTGTTGCTTAGTTTTTAGTTATTACTGTGAAGTTACCCACTTTATTAAATCGTTGTTATAATTCACAATGCTTTAGAATATTAGTTGTTGCTACTGTATATTACGTCAAGTGTAATCTGCTGGGAAACATTTATTTGGGTGCTTAAAACTTTTGGGTTAAAGCTAATTTTCTTGGTTGTTCACTAATTGCTCTGTTTTATCCTTATGAGTTCATTATTTTCATCTCCTTTTTCATGTTCCTCCTTCAATATACATTTTCACTGACTGCTTTTTTTTTTTGCCCCATCAGATTAATATGTTGATGTTTCATGTTAAATTTTGTGTGGGACTTGGTTAAATAAGCAGTAGTTGATCATAATATCATGAAG
>CATIWQ010450349.1:0-33788 GCA_949673415.1 Euphorbia schlechtendalii | reverse complement strand
ATGTATGTATGTATGTATGTATGTATGTATATATAGTGTAAAATATTCAAAATATAAATAATTATTAGAAAATGTATATATAAGTTAATATATAATACTGCATATTTAAATTTGTGGTAGGAAAATAATTTTCAGAAATGTAAACAAACATCAGAAAATGTATTACGGTGATGTAGCCAAACATGGGAAAATAATTTATTTTTCTACACAACATTTTCCCTTGCATATTATTTTCCTGCAAACAAACGGGGCCTTAGTTTGCTATATTATACCTTCATAAACTATTAATATTATATTTTATATTTTTCTAAATTGAATATTATATATGGCATTATTCTACTCATCAGACCAATTCTTTATTGGCCGGAATTTATGGTTGAGGTCAATGGTCAGGGGCGGAGCCAGGTTCATGACTTCGGGGGGTAGGCACAATTACGAATAAAAAAAATTCTTGCAATGCGATAAGCAACATTCGAGACAAATTGAAATTTTGATATTTCAGAGAGATAAAAAAGAACAAGAAGAATGAGACATCATAAAAATGAGAGTGAAGATATTGCAAGGTTGACATTGTATGAAGTGAATGACCATGGGTGAGGGAGGGGAATTGGAATGTCTTCTTGTTTCTCTGCAGTTTGTAGTTAAACAGAGAGTATATAAAATCATATATTAATTAGATAAATTTAGAAGAATAATTTTATATAATTTGATTTGGACTTGGTATTGTTTTGACAAAATTATATATTTAACTGATTAACTCTGAACATTGTTTTTGGAATATTTACGTAGATAGTAAGTGTAATGATAGTTAATATAAAGAATGCAGTAAAATAGTTTTCTTTTTAAAATATTTAATAAAATATAAAAAATGGAAAAGAAAAGGAAAGGAAGAAACAGTTTTAAATATTTAATGTTATCAATCGGTAGGACCCACATGTTTCAAACTCTCTTTTTCTCCCCTTTTATTATTCCATTTCCTGAATTTCATCCTTTGATCGCCATTTTTTCCGGCGAGACAGTGCCTCTTTCTCTGCCTGGTAGTTTTGAGATTTTTGGCAGCTAGGGTGTGGCACCTGCCACAACGTGCCACACCCTGCCGCCGTCCCTGCTCCCATGGCTGTCAAAAGGTTACTGTACTAACGGGGTATTCAACTATTTCTGAAATTTCGGGGGGTCAATTGACCCACCGTTACCCCCCGGGGATCCGCCCCTGTCAATGGTTGAAGTTCGTCGACTGTATTTCCACACTCCATTTGATGTTCTCACACCGTCACTGCACATAGGACAATTCCTTCGCCTCGTCCTATGAATTGAAATTTCTCAGAAGAGATTTTAAGTTTGGTATCTTTTATCTTTGGGCATTCCTGCAAGAGACGACCTTTTCTGCCACAAAAGAAACAAGTCATGGTCTCATTAACTGCATCATTTGATGGTCCTATGTGTTTGACAGCATCCAAACTCCGCGCAAAACAGAAGCCATTGCTTCAGGATTATTATAACTTGACGAATCTGACACACGGTTTAGTTTATAAAAGGAGGTAACGTTGTCTTGCCCCTTGATTTTATCGAAACCAAACGAAGAAGCTTCAACAACAGTATCACGATTTTAAACACACGTCGACGCCTTTCAGTTCATTTTTTCCCAACCTCATCTGTTTCATTTTCACCGGAAGAACCTTGACTTAAATTTTTAAATTTGAAGTATCCAATAATATCTCTTGCCACTCATCTTATTTAAATGAAAAAGACGTGTTTTTCCACGGTTGAAATCTCATGCATCCTTTAAAAAAAAATACCACAGCGACTTTTTTTGTAAAACATAACCACAATGCATGCTTTGAAATTTACCCTAAATTTTATCATTAAGTCCAACCATTTTTCCCATTTTTCTTTTCCCAAATCACATTTTGCTGGATTTACAGTATTTTTTCACTAATTATCATTTATATTTTCCATTTCCCTAATCAAATTTACTTTAAAATAATGATATTTTATTATTAAATTAACAAAAAGAATAACAAAACAAAAACTAACAATAATAAAAAATAAAAAGTAATATTATTTTATTCGATCCCTTTAAAAAAATATTATTTTATTTATTCTCTAAGACAGGGAATAGATCATTCCTTATATTTGAGGAACCATATTTAAGATATATACCATATGGGGAATGATTGGACTTGACCATTCTCCATATTCATTCCCCATATATAAGAAATGATCTATTCCCTGTTTTGGGGTTTGAATAAAATAATATTACTTTTTAAGAATTGAATAAAATAATATTCTTTTTTTTTAAAACCTATAAGAAGAGACGGTGTATCTCTTCTTCGAAAAAAGTTTGGGATAGGTGAAAATTTCGGACTCTCGTCCCAACTAGGTTAATGCGAGTCGCTTACCTACAAAACATCTACCCCTCTTTTTATTAAAAAGAGCGCATCACAAAACGTGAGTCGCCCAAATAAATTACTAAGTATGTAAACAAATAGAGCTAGCCTCTAATAAAATATCGTTAGCCAAGAAAGAAAGATGCTTTTTCCTAATCTTGAAGAAAAACCAACATTGATGAACACTAGCTTGAAAAAGTTTTGGATTCCCGCGAGCTCTATTGAAGACAAAATCATTACTCGTTTTTCCAAATGCTCCAAGCAATCAAGAACCATAAGGCCATGTCAAACTCCTTATATGTTCCCTTTTTCAAAAGAGATCTCCAAACCAATAAAAAAATCATACACACGACTCGGAATAGCAAATGAGATACTAGCCCAACGGAAAGCTCGATTCCATAATAACCAACTTTCACAGCAAAAGAGCAACAAGTGATCGATTGATTCACTTTCATAAGAAAAAGGACAAGTTGAATCAGATAAAGATGCGCAACCACGGCTAAGTAAGAATTCTTTAGTCGGAATTCGATGATGGAGCAAAAGCCAACTAAAAAAACTGATTCATGGTAGCATGCATGTGTTCCAAATCAACCCAAATGAAACCTGCGATATTGACCAATTATCATTCTCATAAAATCCCACGCAAAAGGAGGCTGCCGTGAAGGCTCCATTTTCTCCCAAAGACCATAGAAACTCGTCTGCGATTATGGTGAAATGAGGCTGAAATTCAATGGAGCTTATTGAGTCAAAATCCGTTGTCGGGAAGAGGGATGCAGCTGTTTCAAAGATCATTCTCTTTAGTTCCATCACCCGATTGCGTTCAACAAGATAGAGTTGACGATGCCAAACCTGCCGCCCAAGATCCAAGTTGCCAAATAATTTCATACACATTTGTCTAACGCTCCCACTTTTCCAAATGCAAAGGGGCCACAAGTCAATAAAAAGAAGTTTCAAAGATCCTTTCGAAGTCCAATTGTCTTGCTAAAATCGAGTAGAAATCCTGCTGTCCAAGCGCACCTTGTAAGTGGCGGTAAAGACGTTCCAATAGGGCTGAAAATTGCAGCAGCTCCACCTCACATTTAACCAAATCGGCGATAATTTTGAAGCGTCAAACTCCAAGATATCCCACCACGAAGAGAAGTCATGCCTTCTAGCACAAAAAACAGCCCATAAAGACTCGTCGTTCACATTCCGAAGTCGCTATAACCATTTACAAAGCAAACTACAATTCATGAGTCTAAAATTGTGAATATATAACCCACCAAGGTCCTTCGGTAGAGAGATGGTGTCCCAACTAACCTTACAAATCCCACCAATATTTGCATCACTGCACCATAGAAAATTTCGCATTAAAGACACTAATTTCTTATCAATTGTTGCCAGAATTTGAAACAATGATAATAAATAAACCGTGAGAGAAGAGAGTATCGATTTAATGAGAATCAACCTTCCCGCATACGATAGACACTTGCCTTTCCAATTAGCCAAGCTGGACTGAAATTTTCCAACTAAAGGTTCCCAATTTCCGCTATTAATATGTTTATAGCTTAGTGGAGCACCAAGGTAAGTTACGGGGAATTTCTCAATCTTACAACCAAGCTTTGAAGCGCATGAGCGAACGTTGGAATCATCAACATTAATGCCAATCAATGAGCTCTTGTGGAAGTTAATTTTCAACCCGGAAATTAATTCAAAGCATCGAAGAATACGAAGAAAGGGCTGAATTAACGACGTATCAGCCGGTAAGAAACAAATAGTGTCATCCGCGAATTGTAAAATAAATGTATCCGGTAGATTATTATCGATTTTAAATCCTGGCAACAATCCTTCACGAATACTTACATCTAGAAGTTGTTTGAGACCTTCAACCGCAAGTACAAAGATGAACAGAGACGACAGATCCCCTTGCTTGACTCCCCTATGAATATTTATTAGCGAACCGGGGCTGCCGTTTACCAAAATTGAAGTGGTCGAGTTATGACGACAACCACGAAAGCGAAGAAATCCATTTATGGTCAAAACCCATTTTTATCAAAACCGCATCAATAAACTCCAACGAAATACAATCAAACGCCTTATGGAAGTCCAATTTCAATACAAAGCAAGCATGTCATGGTGATGAATAGAATGTATGATTTTGGATGCTAGAAATGAACATTCGTGAATATTGCGACCACTTACGAAGGCAAATTGATTCCCAGAGATAAGAGATGGTAAGACAACCTTAAGACCAGCCGACAACAACTTCGCGACCACTTTATACACCCCGTGAATTAGAGCTATTGGTCTGAAATTTTGAAGTGAACAACTCCCTGGGATTTTGGGAATAAGAACCGTGAATGAAGCTTTCAACGATTTGGGAAGAAATGATGTCTCATGGAATTGGTTGAATAGAAGCACAAAATCATGCTTAAATAAATCCCAAGCCCGTTTATAAAAGACGTGATTAAACCCATGCGGACCCGGCGATTCATTACCATTACAAACGCATAAAGAATCCCAAATCCCATTTTCAAGGAACGGCTTCAGCAGGTCAAGGTTTTGTGCATCTGAAATTTGATTGAAATTGAGCTTGCGGAGCGAAAAGGGGACTGCTGGAGGAGCTGTAAACAGATTCGTATAAAATGAATTAATTGCCAAATTAATCTCTCGTAAATCAAACGTGAGGGAGCCATTTAATTCAAGGCATGTCAGCTTATTATTCCGAAAGCGGGCCGACGCTATTCGATGGAAGTATTCGGTGTTATTATCTCCCAAAAGTGACCACTTAACTCGGGATTGCTAAAGTCTAATGCTCTCCAAATGCTGCCATTTATATGCAAGGCCTGATTTTGCCAATAACAAGGCTGCCGTATCTGAATTGTTGAGGGGCCGCGAAACCTTCGCGCTACTAGTCAATGCAAGAACCTTCGATTCCAACTCTAAGATGCTTTTATTTATGTTCCCAAAATGCGATACATACCAAGACTTGATTGCTTTACTCTTCTAAGATGCTTTTATTTATGTTCCCAAAATGCGATACATACCAAGACTTGATTGCTTTACTCAAAAACCCCAAACGAGAGGCGAAGTCTCGGTTGCCATGACTAATACAAAAAACTCTAAATACTTAAAATGAACTGCATGTCCAAAAAAATGAACAGATTAAAAGATAATGACAAAATAAAATGAGAAAAATAAAACATGACATTATCTGTGATGTCATCGGTTTGTAGTGGAGAACAAAATAACTTGGAACGTTATGTACCAAAACTTTGATGTAAATACTTAAAATCAACCCATTTATAAAATTTCCCCCATTTATTATCTGCAGTCAAACTCATATTAGTCTCCCTCTTTACCATTTATTGTTTATACTTCAATTACACTCTCGTGAAAACAATTTCCAGCCAAAAAAATTATGCATATATTCAAAAAAAAAAAAAAAAAAAAAAAAAAAAGAATACTATGCCTAATGATTTAAAGCGAAAAGAAAAAAAAAACAACATATTACAACAAATCATCATATTTCAATGTCTAGAAGTCGATCAGTCTTCGCATAGAGTACACATTTTACATTTGCCCTCTGTTCGTTCTCCATCTGCTTTAATATCCATTACAACAAATCCATAAGAGGTGCCTGTTCAGACTTTACTGTAGAAGTGGCCCCTCTTCCTCGCCCGCG
This sequence comes from Euphorbia schlechtendalii, assembly GCA_949673415.1. NCBI lineage: Eukaryota > Viridiplantae > Streptophyta > Magnoliopsida > Malpighiales > Euphorbiaceae > Euphorbia > Euphorbia schlechtendalii. The sequence continues at coordinate 27,737 of CATIWQ010450349.1, read as the reverse complement.
TCCTCTGCCCTTTCCCATTGCAATTAATGGTGGTGGAGCGAGTTTAGGTGCAGCCACTTCATTTTTGCTAAAACCAAATATAGATCCTATATCCTTTGATGATTTCATGTCATTCAAAGTGCTCGAAGTTGACATGCCCGGATTTTCTATCACAAAACCAAGAGAATTCTGAGCATTAAGACTGATACCACTCAAGCTGCCCGAATTCATAGTAGAAGCCCCTTGGGTCAGTTTCGATGGATCGAATGAATTTTGGTTGTTGAAAGCCCAAATATCATTTCCATTCATGCTGTCTGGTGAGCTCATATTCAAACCATTACCATTGGTACCGGGTCTAGTATTGGGTCTTGGAGGCCAATTAGAGAAAGGATCAATATCATCAAAACTCGAAGAGCTCAATGCTGCTGTATTTGGCTGCTTATTAACACCAGTTAAGTGAGGTGTGGAGCCTGAAGATGAACGAGGAGGCCATTCTATGTCAACTGCTGTAGCTGTTTGCTGACTAGATATAATAGAAGAAATTGAGGAAGATTCGCTCCCTTTGTTTAGGTTAGAAAGTGAATTGGTTGTAGATGGTTGGTTCCTAGCACTTGGTCCTTTTGAAACAGGACCCCAATCCTCGTCCCACTGAGGGCTACTCTTTGTTGCTGGAGCAACTGTTTTGCTTGGGGGTTGGGAAGGAAGCCTGTCGGTAAAAGCTGCAGGCTTTATCTCAGGGATTCCAGCATCTGTAACTGTAACTCCTCTTTTCTCTTCTATCAACCTACAGCAAGACATTTCCATGTCAAAAACCACCTTGTGCTCTGCACAGGAAAAGAGGTTCTAAACAAAAGAAATCATCAAAATAAAAAGAAAAGGAGCTGATTTTGTGCTTCAACTTTGCTAGCGGGATCAATTTACCACAAAATGAATTTCAGGTATAAATTTGATCCTTGAACTTGGCATTTTTAGTCAAACTAGTCCTTATTAACACAAAGGACAAAAAAAATTGACTTGCGTTGACAAATAAAAAATCATTTGTCTACTTACAAGTCTATTTTCATTTAAACAAAAAATGCCAAAATTTCAAATTTGGCAAAACATGCTAAGCTGATAGACCCAATTGATACACAAACAAATAACAGGCAAATTGATCTTGCAACTTGCAAATAAAGTTGAACGGCCAACTTGACATTTTTCATAAGAGAGAGTAACACAGTCAATGATTTAGCAAGTACCTTGGCTACAAAGATTAAACAAGGAATATATGAAAATGCTGCTATTGACTTACCTAAGCATATCCTTCACAAAGAGCATATATTTGGCAAATTGCTGAACATTTAACTGTTGAGAAGTGAGAATAGGAATGAGAAGTGGAAGGACATGCTCTGCCACAAATTCTACGCCATACTGTCATTAATTAAAGGAGAAGGGCATAGACTATCAGATTCTTCTAGGGAGCATAAAGCATAACAATGGGTAATAAAGCACAATTACCTGCTTAAAGATTGAATTCGCAACGCCAAGGGTGCACATAAGAGTTGGGGCTGAACGATCAACAGCTGTACAGCGTTGAATTGTGTGCAAGATTTCAAGAACAGCATGTTTATCAAGTGCATGAACAAGTTCACTTAAGCATAACAAAGCGTTCACTCTTACCTAGCACCACAAACATTCAATGTAGCAGAGGAAGAAGCACCAATTACATTCACATCTTCATTGGAAAGCATTTTAGTGGTGCACATGAATACATACATACATGCGTACATACATGCGTGCATGCATGCATGCTTGCTTGGATAGCATGCACTTGAGTTAACAAAAAATAACAGCCAACATAGAAGACATAATTAAGAAATAAATAAAATAACAAGCATACCGCAGCAATGGTTGTTTTAAGTGCTAAGCCATGAACACGTGGTAAAACTGCTTGTTTCACTAGCTGCAATGATTTTAAAAGAAAAGAGAAATTTTTTGAGCTAATAAAATATTAAGCATTTTGTTAGAGAACCAATATAGAATATATGAAATAGAAGTTATGATACTGGAATTAAATAACTGAAGAGGAATTACAAAGCTAAATGTAAATCGCTAAACTAAGGAACACCAAAACGAATACCTAGAGCTAAGCTCCCACAAGGAAATGCCCCTTTCCTAAGCTTAAAGCTTGAAAACCCCAAATACAGATATTCTCAAAAGCTCCTCTCAGCTCTCCCTTTGAGCTCTCTTTATATATCCCTAAAACCCTAAACCCATACCTCCTAATCTAGTTACTATCTTACCCTTTATTCTAATCATATATCTAACACATTTCTTACTTACAAATGTAAAAAAAAGAAAAAAAATAACCATTTTATGCTTGTATTGTATACATTGGTAATGATACCAATAAAGGGGTTCAATGCTACAGTAAACAACAACTGCTGACTTAAAAGAGAATGCATAACGCATGCAAGAAAATATTTTTTTGCATTATACAAGTTTCTCGATAGTAATAAGCATCATGACCACTCACTTGAGCATTTTAAAAAACTGTAATAGCAACTTTGTGGAGAATTAGGTATGATTTGGATTCAACATACACACAATGTCAATATCTTTGCTCTGCATAGATGTCAAATCATATAAAATACACTTTTGTATTTCTCGTTTTCATTTAAGTTCAGTTCAATTCAATCTACTTCAATTCAATTCAGATTAGCTATGCATAATTATATATTTAAATAGTAATAAGTTGAGTTCAGCTCACTTCAGTCTAGTTTAGTTTAACTTTTAGAAGTTAAATAGATGATAATTTGAGAGAGAAATCTGTTATACACAGATTGAATTGATCAAGTTATTACTTAACCTCAAATTACAGAGTTCAACTAGCTTTATAGCTCGAGCTAGGAAGGGGGAAATTAGAAAATACAAGACTTAAACGCTAATTACAAGTGTGTAATCAAAACGCATGTTTCATTTAAGCAATTAACAAGCTTAACTAAACAGAGACAAGGGGACAAATCCCAGGACGACAGCTGACGAAGTCTTTGCTACAGATTTACCTCGCGACATCCCATCCCCCTTAAAGGCCTTGCCTCAAGGTCAAAGTTAGGAAATTTCTACCTGATAAAGTCTGCGAATTCTCAAGTTGCTGAAACCTTAGTTTCATTGGACCACTGGATTAGAACTTTAACCCCAGCTTGATTTCCTAGTTTAATCAGCTTTCTCTACAACACAGCTACAGGTCTATTAATAGGAGTAACTAGTAAAGGGTCAGCCACCTTTGCCACTACCAATCTTTTTTTTTCAGTTGAGACACGTGAAACACTCAATGGATAGCAGAACCAGCAGACAATTTCAACTTGTAAGCCACTGTTCCAATTCTGTCCTCTACCTCAAAAGGACCAAAGTAATAGGGAGAGAGTTTATTGTTAGACCTTAACACGTTGTTGGCGATAAGGATTGAGTTTGACATAAACCCATTGCCCTATTTCAAAAGACCTATCTACCCTATTTTTATTGCCCTGATACTTCATTCTTGCCTGAGCTCTCCCCAAATGATATTTCATAATCTGCATCTCAATCTCTTTGTCCTTCAAAAACTGATAAATAACAACTAATTGAGAGTCTCTTGGCACATGAGGAATATGCATTTAAGGCAGTCCCATAAACAACTTCAAATGGTGTGACACTGAGTGAAGAATAAAATGTTGCACTATACCACCACTTTGCCATTGGTAACCAAAGGAACCACTTTCTCAGGTAGTCAATAGGTCTCTAAGCACGTATTAACTACCTCTGTTTTCCCATCACTCTTAAGGATAATAAGCTGTGGGTTTGGCCAATTGAACCCCTTGAAGCCTAAAGAGTTCGATCCAGAATTTGCTAAAGAAAATCGGATCTCTGCTGCTAACAATGGTATATGGAAATTCATGTAGCCTATAAATCTCCTTAAATATAAAACAACCACTGATTGAGCTGTATAAGGGTGTTTGAGAGCCACGAAATGAGCATATTTACTAAGCCTATAAATCTCCTTGAAATACAAAACAACCATGATTACTTCTTTACCATAAGACTGAGATAATCCTTCCACAAAATTTATACTCGCATCCGTCCACAAATCCTCTAGAATTGGTAAAGGCTGAAGTAACCTAGGACTCTTTGTTGACTCATATTTGCAAGTCTCGCAAACATCACAGCCTCTAATATAATTCCTTATGTCCTTCTCACACCCTTCCAATAGAAGAACATTCCAACTCTTATACTAGTTGCCAAAACCCCTGAATATTCTCCTTGAGCTGAATCATGTATCAGTTGAATGATTTTGTATTTCAACTCCAAGTTGTTCCCAACTACCATCTTCCCTTTTCAACGCAGTACATCTCCTTGTCAAGTGAATATCCCATCATTATCCTTCGCTGAGTTCTATAAATCTACTATCTTAACAATTAGTAAGGGTCTGTTTTCCAACATTCCACAGTTTCGTGGCAGTAAGCTGTGCACTGGTGTTAAAAGAGTAATGGTGGCCAAATTAAACATGGGAAGTCTTGAAAGAGCATCAGCAACATTATTCTCAACCCCCCTTCTTATAGATAATCTCAAAATCATAGCCAAAGAGTTAGGTAATGTATTTCTTGTTATTCTCTGCTCAAGAAGGAACTTCAAACTTTTATGATCAGTTCCGATGATAAATCTGCACGTGCCTAAATAATGGTCCCATTTCCTCACTGCTAAAAGTTCCTTCTCATATACTGACAAGCCTTGATGCTTGATAGTGCCTGGGTAATGTAAGCCAAGGGATGGCCATCTTGCATTAGAACAGTGTCAATTCCACCTTCACAAGCATCTGTTTCCACTTCAAATGTCTTTTCAGGCGATGGTAGAGCCAAAACTGGTGAAGAAACCAAGGCATCCTTCAACTCATGGAAAATAGTTTCTACTTGTGTGAACCATATGAAGCCGTCTTTCCTCAACAACTCAGTAAGTTGCTTGCTAATTTGGCCATGATGCCTAATGAACCTTCGATAATAACCAGCCAAACCCAAAAATCCCCTCAACTACTTAACATTCTCTAGTACAAACCAATTCTTCACTGCTTTACTTTCATATGATCAGTACAAACTTGTCCAATACTCAACTTGTGGTTTACCAAAGCTGCACTTCTCTTGGCCACCAAATGATGCTTCTTCAATAACTCAAAAACTGTTATCAGGTGAGTAACATGCTCCTCAATAGTGACACTATAAACCAAAATATCATAAAAAAATACCAAGACAATTTTCCTATATTGATTTCTGAAAATTTTTATTAATGAGGCTTTGAAAGGTAGATGGGACATTTGTCAAACCAAACGGCATTACTAGAAATTCATAGTGCCCTTCATGGGTTCAGAACGCTGTCTTGTGCACATCAAGGGGGTGCATTCTGATTTGGAGATAGCTTGAGGCCAAATCAAATTTCGAAAACACAATGACACTACGTAATTCATCAAACAATTCCTCCACCACAGGTATGGGAAACTTGTCTTTAACTGTTCACTAATTGAGCTAACGGAAATCTATGCACATTTTACAGGTGAAAAATAGGGACTAACATTGTGTCTAATTGTGTCACTTTCTAGCATCTCATTAACCACCTTCTCAATAATGTCTTTTTGCAGTGGAGAATATCTGTAAGTGTTGGGGAATAAACGCAATAATTCCCTTGCTACCAAATTAATGGAATGTGAAAAAATAACACAATATTTGATAACGGAATTCGACCAATTTCACCTACCACTCCAGAGCTGCTGCAGATTTTATTTATGAAGATACGTTACACAGTGTGTACAAAACACTCACCTCATACCCAATTATCCCTGAGAATTTTTATAAATATTCTCTTTAAGAAAACCCCTTAATAAATGTAATAAAAAACGCAAAAAATTATTAAACTTAATTTTTGCTATACCCATTTTTGATCTTCCTCTCTAATAAAGCTCTCAAATTTTCTGATGCTTAATGCCTTAACCTAGGTAGCACGGAAACAGGAATGGAAATGTTTCTGTTTTGCGAAAACGCCGATAAAGCAGGAAACGTTAATGTTTAGGAGTTTCCATGCTTCCTAGGCCTTAACAATGGTGCCTATTTATACTGAATATTGGTAGGAAAAGAACAAGAGAAATATTCTTGCATGACACCGTCCAATGGAAATGCAGCATTTCCATGTGCAGCAATTTTAACTCTAATTTCCTACCCCTTTTCTAGCTCACTTTGTTGTAATATTGATGAATTGGGTCCCTGGTGTTTTTGTTGACTACCATAACAGTAAGGTCTGAGGTTAACTGGAGATGAGCCTTCCACTAATGGAATCTAGTGATCATGAGATCTAGCTGGAGGCATTCCCACTGCATGCTAAAACAATTCCTTATATTCATCAAGCAATGGTTGCAATAATAAATCTATTGCCCCAGTCGTGCCATTATCTTCCACTGATCTTATTTGAGCTAGAAACATTGTGTTCGTGTCAACAATTTTAGCATGTTCTGATTGTTAACTAGTTGGACTGCAACATTATTGAGCCCTTGCAAACAATGATCTAATCCTAGGCAAAACCTCAGTCATAGCCTTAAAATCCCAATCTACTCTCCCCAAAAATGTTAACCACTTCATTCCCTAGACAACCTCACAACCTCCAATAACCATCACTATGAAATCAACTTCATGCTCCATTTCTAGCATTTTCCATATCACAGTATCATTATCATAGACATAATGACAATAGATTTAGTTGCTATTGGTAATCTCCAATCGAGGAAATAACCTCAATTGACAACCCAACTCCTTGGCCACGTTCAAGTCCAACACATTGAAGGTACTTCCAATGTCTACCAACATGTGCAATTTCCTCTTTTTGCACCATCCAATCACCCTCATGGAATGTATTCCTACACTGTGGTAACCTTCCATAACATGCAATGAAATCAGGAATCCTTCCTCTTCAAATATATATCCACTGCACTCCTGAAATTGATCAACATTCCCTGACACCTCCCCTTCCTGACAATCTACGATTAGATGCAAATACTTCTTAGTGCATTGGTGATTAGGGCTGTACTTTTCCTCACACCAAAAACATTGTTTGTTGGCTATTTTCTCTGCTAATTCAGCCCCAGGAAACCTCCTAACCTTATTTGAATTAGGATAAGAAACAAGTTTCTGGTATGGCTTAGTCACATGTGGAAATTTGTTTTAGGGGCAGCTGTTGGAATTGGGAGCAAGGGTGCTTTCTGCGAGTTAGAAGTGATGGCTGGCAAATAAGTTGCAGGCCTAGTATGTAAGGATCTGCCAAAATTTTGTTCATTTAAGAAGGCTTCTTGAATATTAGCTAAGAAATAAGCCTGTTGTAGTCTCTTTGGTGATTGGATCAAAACGGGAAATCCAATCTCATCTTTCAGTCCACACGTAAACATGCTAAGCAAGTCATTCTCATAAGAGCTACTTTATAAGCATGTGAGTCAGAAGCCTTTATGCTCCTCAAGTGTACCTACTTGAATCAATCTTTTCAAATCAGCTAGAGGATTTGTATAGACTCTGTGGCCAAACCTATTCTTAAGTAACAACAAATATTCCTCCTACGGAGGCTCATTTGCACCATTTCGACTTTTCATGTAGGTCTGATGTCATTCAAGAGCTTTTCCAATTAAGTGCAAAGAAGTGAGCTTAAATCTAGAAAGCTCAGGTGCTACGTCAATTTCAAAGAATCTTTCACAACAAAAAATCGATCCCTCAAGATCATCATCATCAAAATCTAGGAAATTCTACTTTCATAATATGAGTAGAGAACTGATAAGTAGATTCAGTTTCTTGGATTGGCGGAATTACATCATGAGATCCTTCTAGTGTAACAGATGTTGTAGCCTTTCCAAAGATTTTCTTCATTTCCTCCAATAAAATCACAAACACAACTCTTTCTTCTTTTCGCCATTAGCAATCTGTGCTAGCAACCTTTCCTGCCTCAAGCTCATTTCAGCGAAAGAAGCATCACTCTTCTTAGCCTGCCTTGCGATCATCACCTTCATCATATTTTTCATGTTTTCCTCCAGATTTTTCATATCTTGAAAACGAGTATTATCAGCGACAGCCGTTAGAGAACTGATTCGGGAAGAAATCCAAGGATAACCACTCTGATACCTCGCAACAATAGAACAGGGCCTAAATCCCTTGCCTTTTCATATCTCTCCCCATTATGCCTTTCAACACCTCAATTTGACTTCAACTTAAAAGCATAAACACAACTAATTGCATAAGAACCGAAAATAAATACATAAAGGATTTCAAGTTCAATAAGGTCTTCAAATAAAATAATTACTATTTCAATCAGCAAAACTGCATTAGTTATTATATCTTAATGGGGCATCTACTCAAATCACAAAATTATAGATTATGATAATCAAAATATACAATTGAGTGATCGTAAAGAGCTATCAGTTTCAAGTTTCAACAGTTTCAAAGAAAAACCAACTTATGAAATTGGAAAATAATAATTCAAATACACGGATATAATAGCAGGGTTACATGTACATTCATACAAATTCATAAAATTAGAGATTACCTGAACATCAAGTCGCTTGGCAAGTGATATAGATTTTTTAAGAGCTGCCTCTTGAATGCGCGAATCACCATCATCATAGGCTCGAACAACCAAAGGCAGGATATGGGATATCAAGTTCTCTTGACTAGTCTGCACAAATAGGAAAACAGATTTAATATTGAAAAGTAAGGTGATAGACAAATAAGGAAAATAAAAGAATATAACTCAAAAATAATTTTATTAAGTTGATGATTGTTAAACTAATACATTCACATATATATTATAAAATTAAATATAGGGCATAAGGAGTTCAGAGCAATGTAAGAAATTTTGACATGAGCGTTCCTTTTTTAAGGAGAATTTTGTCAAAATTACACTACAGTTATCCACAGCAGTGTAGTTAAAGGCATGCCTTAGGCGCTAGGCGCATAGGGCGACACAGCTGGTGCCTCCAAGCTTGTTAGGCGGTGTATATTACAAAGGCGTGCACCTTGGGGTGTAAGGCACAAGGCGTGGGGTGTGCCTTAGGCGCATATGGAGCAGATAATCGTATTTTTAGGGTTTTTTTAAAATTAAGTTATTGACACCTCTTAACTCTAAAGCCCACCAACTACTTTATGTTTTCCTAATTAAAACCTATTGAACTCTCATCTATTAAATCCTAATTAACAAATTACAAAGACACAGAATACTAAACGTCCTATGTTCTCTCTTCTACTCTATCATCTCTGTTCTCTTTTTTACACTATTTTACTTTGTGTTTGAAAATCTGGCCATCACCGATCAATCATCAATGCCTTCTGGTTCGAACAACCTGCTACCTCCACTTTCTGCCTGAGTTGTCTTGCTGTTGCCTCTAAAGTCTACAGATCATTCATGGCTCACCAATCTGCTGCCTCAACTTTGAGAACATCAGTTATGTTTGGTTAGACTAGTGATTCCAATCCTCAGTATTTCTACTTCTAGCACGATTGTAGTCCAAGGCTTATAAATACAAGGATTTGGCTGTAGTTTATGATACAACCTGTGATTTTCAAACTCTTCCAAATTGTGGTCACACCTGTGTCTACACAGGGGTGAGCAAAAAAGCCTAAAACCGAATTGAAACCAACTCAAACTGAATCAAATCGTTTCTAATAGGTTACATTTTCGTTTCATACAATTTAGCTTTTTCAGTTTCGGTTTTTTTTGTAAAAACCAAAATACTGAAAAAAAATTCATTTAAAATTTTATTAATTTATTAATTATTTTCATATTTAATTTACATTTAATGCTTGAAAATTAAGTTTTTTTCTCAAATTGACAATAAAGTACATATGTTGAAATTTATTTATAATGAATTTTTAGTCATTTCATATTAAAAAAATTAATATGTGAAAAATTCAAATTTAAAATAAATAAATATAATTTCTGTTCAAAACCAAACCGAACCAATTAATTTGGTTCTTTTTTTTTGTTTCTATTTCTCCCCTTTCGGTTTGGTTTTGCTCACCCCTACACACGACAAGGAACTATCGGACATGGCAGAAAAGACTCCATATTCTTAGTTATCAGATCAATTAGATAGATATGTTTATCTATAAGGATAAAAAATCCCAAGTCTCTTTTTAAATACTATTAGACTTCCTATACAGCTAAACTTCTTGAATATTTAGGTCATGTAAACAACAGGATTTAATGACTCACTTATTAAAACAAATTATCATACATCCCAAAAAAATTACTTTCTCAAATAATTGTACGTATGTATGTATGTGATTGTGTGTGTCGATATATATATATATATATATATATATATATATATATAATCCCTGTATCCGAGTCCAAATTCAGAATAATAGTGTCGTCATATCATTTTACACTTGTACTACATACTCAGATCTGTACGATCTCTTTCAAAAATCAGTGAGTTAGGATTTTTCTACTTGCATTACCAATTGGATTTACACTAATAATTACCTAGTGTATTAAATTACACCATACATGATGTAATATGAAAAAGCTTACTAGAGTGGCACAGCATCTTTAGTTACCTTGTGAATAATGAGTTCAGCATGCTTCACAAGCAGAAGTAATGTTTCACCAGCAGCAGTACTTAGGACAGGAATAAGAGCTGGAAGTGTTGACAGCTCAAAATCATTTCTATCCTGCAACAAAATTTGAAACACGGTTTTTTTCAATGAGTCAATGCAGTTCCTGATAGGTAGAAATCCATATACTTGTGCACAAAAGGCATTCTGTAATTTATATTAAACCACAGGAATTCTTTCACCTCCCATTAGTTAAAGAGTAACAATATCCCCCCCACCCCCTATATTTTCTTCATTGTGCGCTTTAGAGTAGACACAACAATCATCGTCATTTCCACATGCTCAAATTACAATATCCCCTTCCAAACCCTCTCCCTACCACACCCATAATGGTAAAAATTAACCGAAAAACAGCCACCAGAACAAATTTATCAATCTAAAATTTCTATGTATTTAATAATTATAAATGCTACTTCAACAATTTTTCTTTTAGCAGCTGTCCAGCTCAGAAGGCTCAAATTACTGCAAATTTATAATATGACAGAAATACAGGTGAATTTTGTTACACAGGTGATATGGAACAGCTATTAGCATTCAATTTTAGCACCTTCAAGTTAAAAAGTTGCTGTATCAAGAAATGAAAACATATAAAACAACTAATTGGATAACAATAGACAGAGTCCCATTGTATCCCAAGTGTCTCACGGGCCAAGGGTGGAATGTGAATGATATAAAGGCAAAAAGGGAAACATTGTCTGCAGTGCTGGTTGTCTGTTAATGTGTAAATGCTAGGTGTGGCTCTATTGTCCAAGTGACAGTAAATATCAAAATTATAAGTATGTTGTGTCTTGTTTGGGAGTGTAGATAGTAGTTTGCTAAATTAAGGATCTATAGCTTTCTTCTGAAACAGACAGCGGGGCTTAGCCCTGTGTGGGTATTACTTTTTCAGTGTTCTCATCTTTTTGGTGCTTCTTCAACCATCTTACCACTATTATCTATCACATTACAGCTCTAGAATATTTCATCATAACTGTTTCTATAGTTGTGTTATGCTTCTAACAGATGACCCAATGCAACCATACAACAACTATTATTACGATTATTAAACACAACTAGAAGATATTTCATTATTAATGACCTCAATACCAAACAAATGGTGAAGCAAACTATCTCCATTTAAAACAGTATGCATGTATTACAAAATAAGCAAGCAACTGACTCGTAAAATAAAAAAAAAATTATATAGATGCACCTGAGATTCTGCAATAGTAAGAACCATGGGAAGAATCATCGGTTGCATCACCATGTTCCTAAGCTCTGCACATAATGGTGGAAGTACCTGCAAAAAAAATCTACCATATATGTCCTTTAAGTCCATCATGAATAACAAAAAGGAGTTAACACATTAAGAAGATATTTTCCACATCATGCTGAATACAGTGACAGCTTGGAGAGGAACAGTACCAAAGACCACCACACTCAAGTTAGAAATGGTAAACCTTAAAGTTTGATCATAGTATTAAACAAAAGAAATCAATAAAAGCATAGCTTGATCAAACAAAATATGCTTGCATATAAATAAACAATGGTAAACGAAATAAAAAATAGATAATGTCACCACATCAATGATGAGCAAAACGGCAGACCTTGTACCGCAAAACACGGGAATCAAAATCTTTCCACATATCCGATAAAGCTTTTAGGAACTCAGATTTCTGCATGTTATCTCTTTCCTGCAAGATAATAGAAAAAATTGTAAGTTGTACTTCTTATTTTCTTTCCCTTCCTTCTCCCCTGAAATTTCCATCGAGTAGCATGTCTCAAGTAAAATAATCTCAAAAGCACGAATTAGTTGAAGATTATGAAAAAGCATACAAGCATGTGGTCGAGGAAACGAAGAGCACGCAACCTAGTGTCATTCCGAAAAAAGGGAGAACCTGCAAAAAGAATAGATATAAATAAAAATATAGAGTTATAGACATGATGATGGGCATGAAAATTATTCAAGTTAAGGATAATAAAACTAGTAACAGTTGTGTGAAAAACCATATATAAACTTGAAACCATATAAGAGTTTGTTATTAGCCTCTCCTACACAATTACTAGCATGAGCTTAGTACTTTTGTTTGGAATTCAAAAACATTTGTTATCATAATTAACCGTAGTCATTAAGAGTATAATGAATACCAAGGCGCTAGAGGATCAGAGAGCCTGAGCGCCACATGGTGCAAATTAGCTAAATATTTTAGGAATTAAAGTTAAATCAAAAATAGAAACTAAGACAATATTAAACAAACAAGTCTACAACATAAAATTAGTATAAAATTTAAAACCAAATTACTTATGAGCAAGCAACAAATACAAAAAAAAATAGTTTTGTTTTTGCTTGTTTGAGTTTTAGTGTGTAAAGCTACTTTGTTCGTCCTTTTGTAAATAAATAGAATGTGGAATAAGAAATGGTGTAAATTAAGACGGTAACACCAAAAACATATAGTTTTCCTTCATTGAAAACCAAAAATCTATCCCGCACAAACCCCAAATTTTAGAACCTATTTGAGTATTTCTCAAACCAATCTCTGATTCCAGGAGCCATTAAATCTGCTCTAATCCTTACTTTAAGAAACAATTTAAGTGTTCATATACATTTATCCCTTGTTTAAGGAACTATTTAATTCATATAAATCCATCATAGTAGTCAACGCGCTGAGGCGCACTCAAGGCGCAAGGCCACGCCTTGGGCTTTTTGGCAGCCTAGGCGCGCCTTGGGCGCTCTAGGCGCAAAAAATAGCCTAAAACTCCTAAAGGCGCAAAGGCTCGCCCGAGAGCCTAGTCGCGCCTTTGACTACTATGAAATCCATAAAGCACTCATAAAGATACCCCATGTATGCTGCAGCACACCAGTTGGGTGTGCAGCAACTGACTGAACCTCTCCTAAGGTCCGTGGAGGTGCTGGGATGCAAGCCTAGAGCAAGACACACCTTTATGGAATGAAAACATTCCAAGTGTGTACTCTACTTCTATTTTCCCATTCTTTTATTAACAAATGGCAATTATATTCCATTTGCAACACATCACAGGAAAACCTATTACTATTGTCTGAAGAGCCTGTAACAAGCTGAAAATATTTACTTGTAAAATCCATTGCTGTTGGCCTGAAAGACTCATTTCCAGAAATCATTCTTTGTAAGTCAGGAAGCAGTTCTGGAGGAATAGAAGAAAATGCTTCACTGGATAAGTAATTCAGGGAATTCATATACTGCAGAGAGAAACAAAATAAAAAAGTTTCTAGTTAACAAGGAACAATGCAAACATGTAAGCATCTTGACAAAAAAAAGGAAGTTACACAATAAGTATCAGCTTATGAAATAGTGCCAACATCAATTGTCCCTCAACTTTGAAGAAACTGTAATAGTCAAAATAAGATGACACTAGATAAACCAAAAATACAAATTTCCCTGAAAAAGAAAATTAAGCACATGCAAGACCTTTGTCCACTCAAATTATAATAAAAAAAAAGTTCAGTTCAGGTTACATGGTTATAAATTTACACTGAAATAAGTTCAATTCAGTACATCCTATAAGTTCAAGAGGCCAGGGCTGCAGTCGATACATTTTCAAATAATAAATAAACATAGATATACCAATAAAGGGGTGTCAATTTTAGAGGATTTTAACGTTAGAGAGCAAGACTAGCATATCGATGAGATATCAAACAATATTTTTAGCATATATTTTTAGCCAATGCGTATGCAACATATTTACTAGTATAATATTCAATTATATTTACTAGTCTACCGTTGTTCACTAGTAATTAAAAATATATTTTTAGCCAATGCATATTCAGCATCTTTATTTCCTTGGTTTTTCCTGAACCCATTTTTTCCCAGATATCGGAAAAGATTACATTCTTTCAGAAACTAATAACATGAATATCAACAAATTAAAACTACAATTAAAGCATCAAGTTAAAGAAAATCCCTCTACATGTTAAACAATCACCATACACCAAACAGCTTACACCTATTTCTAAAAAGCGACACAATTGTTTAATGGGTAACATAAAGATAAGATTTGACTTCTAAACATACCATTTTGACATTGTTGTGGCAGTCAAACAAAGGTTTGTTAGCAATCAAGTGATATGCAAGACACCCGACACTGAAAATATCAGAAGAACATCCAGCAGAAGGTGATTTGTTCCACACAAGTTCAGGGGCAGTATAATTCAGAGACGGCTGAAGGGGCAGCATAGAATCTTCAACATCATACTCCTGATTCATTCATATGGAAAACAAATTATAAATAAAAGCAGCAAGCATAATGCATGATTCATTCATCTCCGTAATGAAATTGAATAGGCTATTAACAAAACTCCATTAAAAAGGCTATCACATGTTACACAACGGGCACTTTTTTTTCCATGAATAGGGAATTAGAAACATAAAATGAACAGTTAGATTACTGTGGAACTTGCAAAAAAACATGATTTACATCATTAAAACAAAAAATGAAATAAAGAACGCGAATAGAGAGAAATACAACTCCATAAAATTTAAGGTAAGAGTACGATAAACCATTATTTAATTGAAAGGAAAATCATTTCCTAGTTGGCTTGGCATGTGCAGCATATGCCTTCCAAAGCATTAAAATGATTACATTCAATAGAAGAAGGCAAGAAATGCTCCTTCAGTTTATTGCAGCAACAACCAAAAACATTTTTACAATAAAGATCTATGTGAAATCATTTTTTGGAGAAAAAGGGAATTCATGTCACGCATATTAACTTAATAAATGACATGTATGAAAGGGCGGTAACAAGTGTACAAAAATGAGCGGGGAGTGACGTAAGAATTCTCCATTACAGTTTGATTACATCAAGGCTTTTGCTTTAAGCCCGTTTTTGTTTGCTTTAGTCATGGATCAATTAACGACCAAGATACAAGATGACATTCCCTAGTGTTTGTTGTTTGCGGATAACAATGTATTGGTGGATGAAACAAGGGAATATGCAAACAAAAAGTTAGAGGTGTGGAGAAATGAGTTAGAGAGTAAAGAATTCAGGCATGCATTATAAGTTTAGTATAGACAAAGGAGAGGTGGGAGAAGTAAAATTATGTGGTACAGTTGTACCACATAATTTTATAGAATGGTTCCAGACTTCCAGCTACAAGAGTCTTTTCTAATAAAAAAAATACCTCTGAAAGTAAAAGAAAAATTTTATAGAACGGTTGTTAGACCAGCCATGATATACGAAAGTGAATGTTGGGCGACTAAAGCACAACATATTCAAAGGATGAGTGTAGCCGAAATAAGGATTCTTAGGTGGATGAGCAATCATACAAAAATGGATCAAATTAGGAATGGGTGCACTCGCCCAAAAACTGGTTTGGTCATGTGCTACGAAGACTAACAGATGCCCCGGTTAGAAAGTGTGAGAGCATAAAAATAGAAGGTAAGGGTGAAGGAAGAGGTAGAACTAAGATTACGTGGAGAGAAACTATTTCTAAGGATATGCATTTATTGAATATTAATGAACATTTGACGTCCGGTAGAACTTCATGGCATCAGAAGATCCATATAGTCGACCCCACCTATGTGGGATAAAGGCTTAGTTGATTGATTGATTTGCTGCTATTTAAAAATGAAAACTTTCTAGAATAGATTAGAAAGCATTAGCTAGCTAGCTAGTTCAATCATTTGTCACACTCGGAAACATCAAGAAATAATTACATAAAATAGGTAATATATGTCTTATGCAACAAAGCATAGCCATTGATGAACATGCCATCAAAAAATTTGTTTCTTTTCTTTTTAAATCTCCGAAAAATCTAGAGAAGCTATTTTCCATAAGAAAATTCCTCAATTAAGAAATTGTTGTTTCACAACAAATTTACATGCCAGAGAGAGATTCCACAACAGCTGAGATAATGAAAGACTTGCCCTCTTAAGAACAAACAGAGAAACCAAAGCAATGAATTTGTCAGCAATTTTTTCTTCATTTCATTCTTTTTCATCATGGGTTTAAGATGGAGTCAAATAAAGATGTGTGCAAAGAAAAGAGGCTGTACTAAAGAGGAGAATGAGGAAACAGAATCAAAAGGCTTTATTTTTAGATCATCTCACTAAAATTACACTCACAGCATAATGGAAAGCCTGAGAACTTGGCAAATCACTTGAAGCCTGGTCAGAGGGGATAGCAAAACCAAAGCCGCCAAGCTTCCATGCTCCACTTGAAGTGATGAGGACATTCTGCAACATAAAACTATAATAAGCTTTGTGAAACCCAAATTATATGTTTGACTAGTTCCTACCCCCATAGTTGTCAAAGGCGCTAGGCTGTCCTAGAGCCTAGGGGCAAGGTGCAAGCTTGATGATGCTAAGTGCAAGGAAAATACAAAATAAATAAACTGAATTTCAATCAATAACAAATATAAAGTACCATAAAAATTTTTTCCACGTTTATATCTGTTGTTGACAAAAATAGTATAGAGAGCTAGAGTCTTATATTATAGTTTGTTAAGTAGCTAATTACAAACTAGAATCAATTTAAAATTAGTATCATGTGTCTTTCCTTTCTTTTCCTACCTGTTTTACTCCCTCAATTCTTTTTCCGCAATTTCTCATTTCTTAATTTCGATCATTTTTTCATAATTTCTGTTCATTCTTTCCTAATTCTCTTTCCTATTTTTTTTATTTCCTTAACTCTATAGTTACCTAAATGGTTACATTTCCTAGTATATTTTCCTAAGAATCCTAATTTTTCTATCAAGCCCACCTAAGCCTCCAGCCACGTTCCTTTTGCATGTGAGGAGCATGCATGGCAAGTGCCTGGGTAATTAGGCTGGAGCCTAAGACACCCCTTTGACTACTATAGTAACCCCAAAATTAAAACTCAAGAGAAGAAAAGTAAAATTCAATATGTGAAAAGCCTATTCCAAGGGCACTCATCAAGGAACACATAAGGATGATGTGAATGAAGCAACTATATGTACTATCACAATGGTAACCTTATGTGATACAGCATCCCTCAAAGACTTAGATACACTTTCAAGCACAAATCTACTAAGGCTCCGAGCCATGCACCAAAGGCACCAATGAACAACCTTCTTAAATTTTCTAATCTATTCATTTCTACTAATGTGATTATCATTAATGAACTACACTGGTTATTACAAAATGTACTCAAAAATATGCTATTTTTTTTCAATTACTCAATTCAGATTTAAAAAAAAAAGTGGTAAATGAAGAAAATAAAGCAATGTTTTTTGTATTAGGGTCTCCTATATTATTCATGTATGCATACTTATGCATTAACACATTAGTTCACTCACTTCATCTAAAGTACATGGTTATGTTGCTACATTTAGAATGATGCAAATAACTTTGCTCTTACATGTCCTTACTATAAACGCAAGAGCATAGTTGTCAAATCGAGAATCAAAATCCCAATTTTATGAATCGCGAATCGAATCGTAAGATTCGGATCAATTCTTAAAATGATAAAAAAATAAAATATTTAAAATGTTCAACTTAAAATAATACTAAATTTTAGTCAATACATACAATATTAATAAGAAAACAATTAAAACTAAAACCTTATCAAATAAAATCATAATCACCAATAATTATTCATTATTAAGTGAATATAACTTGATAAAAATTTGAGAAACATCAAGCATTTTGCATCGGCCAAATCGCACGATTCGTACAATTCATATACGATTCTCACGATTCTAAACCTATTTGATTCCCCATAGATTCGTATAGATTCAGGGGTGAATCGAACCGAAAATCATACGATTCTGATAACTATGCGCAAGAGTACACTTATGCTCCAATCCAAGTGCCACTTTTGTCATTAATATGCCATTAAACAAAAGCAGTGAACAAAAGGCATACCTCTGGTGATATGGCGCGATGAATAAGACGTGCATTGTTATGGAGAAAGTCTAAGGTCTCTGCAATTTGGAGTAAACCATGTTTCACCTCCAACAAACTCATTTCCTACACAAAGAAACAGATAGAAGCTCTATCATGAAATACAAATACATGAGTTGACACATTATATAAACTAATTTATTCAAGACGATGACCCATTTTGTCAAAGAGAAACTATGAACCCGTACATTACTTTAGATAGTGCAAAAATTATTTAAAAAGGGATCCATACATTAGGCAAATATAGAAAGTAAAAGTCAGACATCTTAGGCTCGTACAAAAATTTAAAATGAGAACCATGCATTAGGCTACTACAACAAATTCAAAACAAGAGACTTATCAAGCAGGTACAAAATTCAAAATAAGCCTCATTTCTAGTGGTTCGAATGTGTACATGATGACTAAAATTTTAAGTGCGTTTTGAAATATGCATTCATCTATCGAGTTCCATTATATTGACAATAGCATTGCATTGGGCTGGTGACCTATAATGTGAGCTACTTGAGGTACAAACAATTGATGAGCAATACCCCTATGAAATTGAAATTGACTTTATGTAAAATTGTACTAATTGATCACATTGACATGGATATGCTATTAAATTTTTAAGTTTTCATGGAAGATTATATATATATTCTCATTCGAGTAAAGCAAGATCATTTTTAATTGATATCATATTACTAAAAAAGTGAAAGCCAAATTCACTGGAAAGAGAGAAGGCATCACAATTAAATTATTCAGACAGGGAAAATTAATGCAAGAAGAGTCAACAATATAAATTAGAATTAGAAATGGGAAACAGTTAAATAGGAAGCGAGTTAAAAATTACAGCATCACATCAGTCTTGTACTCAAACAGAAACATCTACAAATTGATAAGAACCATAGAACCAAATCTTAGCTAAGATACAGAAGCAACATTTCTCCAAACCATCATTCAAAGTCGATGCAACTTTATCATTAATTGTAAAATTAATGGACTTTATAACTATTTGACCAGGCAAAAATAAATGCTTTTCTTTTGGACTTAATAGCACCAGACACGGAACATCAGTGTACACGTCCAATCATCAGGTCAGGAATCAATTTAACGGAAATTTACAACTAAAAACAAATTTGGAAACTCATTTAGGATCTAAGTTATTATGTACACCTTCATACCACAAGAAAGAAACATGGAACGACAATGCTATTAAGTAGGCAAGCAGGCGAAATTAGCAATAATTCACCGGATACAAAGTGAAAAAAATCTAATCTAATCATGCACATTAAGAGGAACAAAAATGCATTCATTGATCGATCTCAAGAAGTAATTAAACCATAAAAATTATTTGCCAAAAACATCAAACCTAAATTCAGATAAACATTCCACCAAAAAAAGAAGCCTACAACTGACTACGCTTACCATTCCCTTGAGTTCTTTAGGCACCTTCGCTATATTCTCAACATTCCCAAGTGCATTAGCCACCGACGCAAAAAGTGGCTCCGTAACCATCGCCATCGCATTCTTGTTTTCATCCAATGCCTGCACAACGTGCACAACTCCAGGATGGCGCAGCCGCACAAGGCGCGCGGCATCAGCCCGAATTACATCCAGAAAGGCGTCTTCTGCTGCCTTTGACAGCCCAGCTCGGATTCGCGCCTCTGACAATGCCTTCTTGTCTAGCAACCAAACGCACACAGTAGGGTACTGTTGAGGGCGCGTAGATTCACGCGCCGCCTTAGCAGAATACAATTTCCAAGCGAGTGCAGGGCCAGCGGAACCGATCTGATCGACAAGTTCGTAGTCTTGCAATGGCTTGGGACCTGTAACTTCCTGTACAGTAGTTTGTACAGTCTTCTCGATCACCGCTGCCGTCTTGGCAAACGCTTGGGTTAGGGTTTTCATGTTGATTGACATTTTTCGCCGCTAATATCACAATCTATAGCTTGGAGCCTTGGACCGGATTCAAGAACAATTAATGTACAATTTCGTAGCGTATGCAGAGATAAATCTGGCGGGAAGAGGCAGGTCTTGACGGTGGAGGAAGACTGGAGTCGTCGATGAACAATTTTCTTTAAATCTGTTTCCGATTTTCCTTTCCTCCCACCTCTCTCTCTCTCTCTCCCCTCTCTTACTAGTCTCCGTAAATTCTTTATTTTCTTTTAAACAAGTAATAACTCGTATTTGTGTATGTTTATTTTAGTAACTTTTTTTTACAAAAATGCCACCAAATTACTACCTCATTGATATAAATTCCGTAGGGATGAAAAAGGGCTTGTTGGGACCGTCAATGCATTCTCATCTCTATATTTATTAAAGTTTTAATTGAAAAATATTCTTTATATTCATATTCATTAAAGATTCAGAAATAATTTTTCCTTCATTTCCTCATCGGAGATTTTCCATCGGATATCTGGTATTCTCCATTTCCCCATTAAAATAAATAATATGTAATATTTTCAAAGTTTCATACAATAAAAACTTTGAATCATTGCTTAAAAATATTATTTGATCAAATTGTTTCAATGTTTAATGTT
The DNA here is from genome assembly GCA_949673415.1 of Euphorbia schlechtendalii. Lineage (NCBI taxonomy): Eukaryota > Viridiplantae > Streptophyta > Magnoliopsida > Malpighiales > Euphorbiaceae > Euphorbia > Euphorbia schlechtendalii. Next base: position 6,715 of record CATIWQ010450349.1, on the reverse strand, counting down.
AAATAAATTTGAAGTTTTAATACATAATTTAAAAAGTTTATCACATTACATAATAAATTCTAAGAAAATGAATATCAAAATTGATATGCAATGTTCAACATTCAAAATAAGAGTATAGATAAAAACATTTATACTAATATGTTTCATACAATAAAAACTTTGAATTATTACTTAAAAATATTATTTGATCAAATTGTTTCAATATTTAATACTAAATAAATTTAAATTTTTAATATATAATTTAAAAATCCTAAGAAAATAAAAACATTAAACTTGAAATGCAATGTTCAACATTCAAAATAAGAGTATAGGTAAAACATCAAAATCAACAATTTTGGTTCAATTTCACGTTGTTCTTCCATTTATGTATATAACCTTTTAGGGTTGCAATGTTTGTAAAATGAAAAAAAACAGATTTGGAATAAGTCCATATCCATATGTCATATAATATATACTATAATTTTTATAAAATATAGAAAATATTTAGAGGTTACAGGAATAATTCGAGAAATATTTGAGGATTTTTCAATGGAAATATATCGGTGTCGAGTTCGGGGATTTATCAAATTGGGGAGTGCATTCCCGGTCTCCATATCCATTAAGGTTTCGAGTACGAAAAATTCTCCACTCCCTACCCATGGGAAATTCTTATCGAGGATTCTTCATCCTTATCGGAGCGGATCTCCATCGGAATCGAAGATTTGGGACCCCATTTTCATACCTAACTTTCTTGGTTTTTCATGTTTGGGGATTAACCTAAACTACCTAAACTCGTTTGACCTTTGAATTAGGCCTGACATGGGTCGGGCCCATAAAAAGATGAGTAATTTAAGCTTTATTCAATATAAAAAATGAACAATTAAACAAATATACCAAAAATTAAGAATTATATCAACCCAATTTTTGATCCATAACTATTTTGATAAAATAAGTTTTAAATTCACCTTTTATATATTCCTAGTTATTATGTTCTCATCCACTACCAACTGATGACATCACAAATGATGTCATGCTTTTTTTAAAGTTTCTCATCTTATTTTGCCATTATATTTTAATCAGTTCATTTTTTTACATGCTACTTTAGAGTTTCTTGTTCATCTCATTTTTATCTTCGAAACGTCGTCCATTGTGATATACTTTATCGATATTATTTTTTCAACTATTTGATATATGGTAGAAATGTGGTAGGAACATGGTAAGAACCTACTAAGCATCTTATATTTCATTGAAAGCCTGTTCAAAACAACAAATATATGTTTGTAACAGATTTCTATCATATTTCATATATTTACTAGCATTATATCATATATTGCTACTAGATACATTCAAAAACTTTTTTTTAATTAGTAAGAATGTGGTAGCTACGTGGTAGGAAGTAAAAAACAAATTATTAGTATGAAAACACAACAAAAAGTAAAAAGAATGATAAAGTTCTGTTAAATGATGTTATTAATCTGGTAGGGACATGGCAGGAAGTAAAAAAACATCAGAATCCTACCAAAAAACCGACCATGAATAATGCCACTACAAATCAACGTAAATATTTTTCCAGATTAATTAACACCCTCTCATCTACATCAAACATATTATACTAGCTAATTGGAACAAGATCACTAAACAAACGTATAAACATAAGACTTAAAATTAAAAAGGTGGAATCTGGTAAGTATGTGGTAGCTACGTGGTAGGAACATGGTAGGAACCTGCTAGACAAATGTTTTTCCAAATAAATCAACGTCCTCTCATCTACATCAAACATATTGTATTAGCTAATTGGAACAAGATCACTAAACAAACGTACATACATAAGTTTTAGAATTAAATAGATGGAATATGGTAAGGATGTGGTAGCTGTGTGGTAGGAACATGGTAGGAACCTGCTAGGCATCTTATATTTCATTGAAATTTTGTTCAAAACAACAAATTTATGTTTGTAACAAATTTCTATTATATTTCATATATTTACTAGCATTCTACCATATATAGCTACTAAATACATTCAAAAAAAATTTCAACTAGTATGAACGTGTTAGCTATGTGGTAGGAAGTACAAAACAAATTATTAGTATAAAAAACACAACAAAAAGTAAAAAGAAAGACAAAGTTTTGTTAAATGGTGTTATTAATCTGGTAGGGACATGGTAGGAAGTAAAAAAAAGCCAGAATTTGGCCAAAAAACTGACCATAAATAATGTTGTTGCAAATCAATGCAAATGCTTTTCCAGATAAATTAACACCCACTCATCTACATCAAACTATAGAACCCAAGTTAATAGTACTTCACAGTACTGATTGTTTTTGGAAATAGCAAACTGTCTAGATAGTGAAATTAATTGAGTACTAAGTAGACTCTTAATTAATAAAGTTAACTTGAGTTTTTTCAAGGGAGAATAACTCAGTTTTGCTAGATGATTAATTAAGTTATGACTTAGAGTAGGAAAAGCTAAGTCTGTATTGAGTACTACATAGTTTAGGATTACTTCACTCAGCTGGTGCTGAGTCCTACTAACGTTGTTATGACTTAGAGTAGGAAAAGCTTTTATTTAATTAAAAGCACGTTCTGTTTGACACATAGAGACTTAGTGACACATGTGCTACTAACGTTGTCTGTGAAGGAACGGAATATGCTTTAATTACTTTTTAGGAGAAAAGGCGTTGAAATTAACGAAGATTCATGTGGTCCTCACAATGCCAAGAGTGTTAGTATGGTATGTCAGAGATTCCTCGCTACAATCCAAGTTAAAGGAATTTTCTATTTTGCGCCGCGTCTCAAATGTCTCTGGGCGAATCTGCCAACGTCGGCAAGGTTATCTAACGGGAAGACTCCACGTTGCAATCTAGCACGTCTCTCTTAGAACTAGATTGCTTGAAGATGAATGAGAATTTTTTAACTGAATTTTAACACGCCTCAATGTTCAAATTCTATCTCTAAACATCCTGGAATCTGTATCCAATGGGATGATTCGAAACATTTGAAGAGATGAGAAATTGAAGATCAGCAATATCGCAAAGTTTGCAATGGCTACTTCGCAGAGTTTCAAAGTATAAATAGAAGACTGGAGCAGAAATTCAAACTAGGTGAATCATCGTGAATTTCTTAAGAGCTAAAACGCTACGCAAATTACTCTAGCTGCTAAAGAAATTCCATCGCAAGCAATCAGCAAACATCAAAGTCATATCTGTTTGTAATAAAGAGAAATTACTTAGATTAACATTATAAGGATTCAATGTTTCTATAAGTTGAATCTAGTTCGCATTCTTAAATTAATCTGAGTGTCAGTTTGGGAAGGGTACCCAAACTGAGTTGAGCTATAGTTAGAAAGGAGGGTACTTTTTGTAATTGTGTCTACCCGATGTAAAGGCTTCTCCACTTATTGAAGGAACGACTCACTAGTGGATTAAAGCTCGGAGACGGTATCCAGGGATTGGAGGTAGGCGAGGGGCCGAACTAGAATAAATCTCAGGTGTTGAAGTTCTAACTTTAAGCATTAAGCTTGATCAGTGATTAGCTCATTAATCTCTCTCTCATTCATTATACTGCTTGTTATCCGATCTATGTTGAGTAAGTCTTACTCAGCTAAAGATTGAAGATAAACTGTGCTAGTAAAGCTGAGCAGTTTATACGTTTTTATATTGCACTCAGAACACATACTCAGCACGCATATAAAAATTGAACTTGGCGATTAAACTTTAAAAATCTACAAGTAACCAAGATTAAGCATTCACCCCCTCTGCAGTTGTTAAGAGCCCGTTTACGGACCAACAAGTGGTATCAGAGCAGTTGCTCAACTTTTAGACTAATTATCTTTGAGTTAGATCCATAAATGGCTTACAACAACTATAGTTCTGATTCTAGTCAAGCAGTTCTCCTGAAGGAGGGAATGTCTGTGACTAGACCACCTCTTTTCGATGGTAATCATTACACATTCTGGAAAAAATCGAATGAAAAACTTCATCCAGTCCCAAAGCATGCAGGTCTGGCTCGCTATTGAGCTTGGTCCTAGAGTTCCCACAGTGGTGAGGAAAGGTGTGCACGTACCAGTAGATCTAGAAGACTACGACAACGCTGACCTGAGGCTTCTCAAAGAGAATGCCACATCGATTAACTACTTACATTATGCGTTCGATCTTACTGAGTTAAACAGGGTCTTAGGATGTGAAATAGCATAGGAAATCTAGAAGTTAGAGATTACCTATGAGGGGACCGATAAGGTCAAGGAGTCAAAGATCAATCTCATGTTGAGGGAGTATGAGATGTTCTCGATGGGTGCTAACGAGGGTATTTAGAGCATGAATACCAGGTTTATTAACATTGTTAATGAACTGAAAAGGCTTGGAAAGGAGTTCACAGAGGAGGAGCTCATCAAGAAGATTCTCCACACTCTTACAGTAGAGTGGGATTCCATGAAGAGCGCTATTGAGGAAGCTCATGATCTTAAGACCTACAGCTATGATGAGCTGATAGGCACCTTGCTAACTCATGAGATGTCTCTGAGAAAATACTTAGATGACTCCAAGAAGAATCGGGTTAAGGAGGGCAAAGCCATTATCCTTAAAGAAGATTCATTAGATGAGTCCACTAGCTATGACTCTGATGAGCAAATGGCCCTTTTGACCAGGCATTTCAAACGCTTTATTAAGAAGGATGGGAAGTTCAACAGTAAGAAGAAGTTTCCTACTGAGGAGCTGAGGAAGGGTAAAGAAGGAGCACAGCAAAGATATCAAATGCTTTGGCTGTGGAGAGAAAGGTCACATCCAGTCAAGTTGTCCAAATGCGAAGGAGGACAGGTTCAAGAAGAGGTTCTCCAAGAAAATTGAGGCACTTACTGCCACTTGGAGCGATTCAAAAGAGTCTTCATCATTTAATGAGGAAGCTACTAACTCAGCCAACCTTTGCTTGATGGCCATTGAGAATCGAGGTGAATGCTCAGCATCTACCTCCGATAGAGATGATTCTGATGTCAACTCTGAAGTTGAGCACAATAAAGGAAAAGCTCCTCAAGCTGAGGTACATTCTGAAGTTCCTTTATCCATTAATGAATTTGCCCAGGCTCTCTTTGATGTTATAAAACTAACTAATAAATCAATGAAGAACATCAAAGAGATAGTGAGGAGAAGTGACAATATGGAAGATACTAATGCTTCCTTATCACTTGATATCCGCTTTCTTTAAGAAAAAGCTGAGTATCAAGAATGTGCTATCAGCAAGCTCACTAAGCAATTAGATGAGTTGACTACTGAGATAACGACTTTAAAGAAGAAAGGGGTTCCTCCTCCAGCTAACAGTTAAACTCAGAGTAACCAAACTCGCAATTCTAAGAGGAAGAATTCCTCTAAATAGAAAAAGGCGAGCCAGCCCAAACCAAAAACAATGTGCAGTTTTTTATGGGAAAGCTAGACATGCCACATTTTTCTGTAGGTATAAAAATGGTTATTACGACTAGTATGACTGGTCAAACCTAAGCACTGCTAACAAAGGAGGACCTAGCTCGAAAGCATTGGTACCTAAGAAAACGTAACTGTTTTGCAGGTGAACCTTAGATCCGTTGATGACTCTCAAATGTGGTATTTAGATAGCGGACGCTAAAGGCATATGATGGGAGATGAAAGCCAGTTCATCTCATTGGAGTGCAAAAGAAATGAAAGTGTCAGTTTTGGAGATAATAAGAAAGGCAAGATTGTAGACTATGGCACTATTGGTGCCTCTCCTTCAATCGAAGAGGTTTCTCTTGTCAAGGGTCTGAAGTTCAATCTACTCAGCGTAGCCTAGCTCTGCAACAAAGGCAGAAAGGTTATGTTTGACTCAACAGGATACTCAGTAATTGATCGTAAAACTGACTCAACTATACTCTTCGCTCCTAGGATCAATAATGTATTTATGATTGATTTATCCACTGGCTCCACTAATGTTTGTCTTGTATTTAAGGAGGATAATTAGTGGATTTGGAACAGAAGCTTGGGTCATATTAATATGAACATTCTGTCCAAACTGGCCAAAAAGCAATTAGTTGTGGGTTTACCCAATCTCAGCTTTGAAAAGGATAAACTGTGCTCTGCTTGTCAGCTTGGTAAGCAAGTTAAGAAATCTTTCAAATCAGTAAATCACGTAGTAACTATGCATCGTTGGAGTTACTCCACCTTGATCTTTTCTGCCCACTTCAGCCTATGAGCTTAGGTGGTAAGAGGTACTCATTGGTGGTAGTAGATGACCTCACAAGATTCACATGGGTAGTCTTGTTGAGTAGCAAAGATGAGACTTTTATGAATCTTTTGTCAAACTCAGTAAATAGATAATGAAAGAAACTGGAGATAAAATCTGTAGAATTTGAAGTGATCATGGACGTGAATTTAAGAATTTTCATTTTGAAGAATTCTGTTCAGCGCATGGCATTGACCATAACTTCTCTTCTCCTTATATGCCTCAACAAAATGGGGTTGTAGAAAGGAAGAATAGGATAATAGTTGAGATGGCTCGATCCATACTGAGTGATAACAATCTACCAAAGTACTTTTGGGGAGAAGCTTGTTAAGTGTATAATTACACTTATTATCATGATATTTTCAATCATAAAACGATATGGTTTAGAGTCATTTTATACTTCATATAAAAGATTTCACGTGGTATATATTTATTTTTTATGCAAATGCAGAAACTAGGTGAATCTTGGGAGTAAAATGATCAAAGATGGAATTCTATGTAAAAAGAGTGAAAAAG